>PVJL010004216.1:0-135722 GCA_004026885.1 Lyroderma lyra
ACGCACTGATAGCAGCAAGAGGTGACAACTACAGAAAAACGGCCAGTCATTCAATAAACAGGCACCCATTTCTTCACTGTGAGAGTTTTCATGGGACTCTACCACAATCCATTAATTAGGGAACCAATTTGTATTCCACGGACCCCCAACAAGATGGTGGCTGGAACCCAGCCCTCGGTGACAGGGAGAAAAGCTGTTGTGGGCACAGCGTGGTCACCTTCAGTCTCTTTGTAGGGGGAGCTGGCCGTAGGTGACATCGTGTCCTTTCGTCAGGCAGGGGTGGATATTGACTAGGCCACAATGGATTTTCAATGGTCTAGATTCAAAACAAATTGATTTGAATCAAGTTAATTTTCCATAATGTTTAGGGTCAGTTTTGATGAACCAATTCATTATTTTCAACTTGCAGCGACAAAACAGACTCAGAGCTGTTTTTAAATACCTGGTTTATCAAAATTCCTGAAGAAAACAAAGCTTTCTGTATACGTCTATAACTCCCTGTCTTGCTTTGCTTTTCATTTTTAGGGGTGCTTTTAAAATCTGATTGCTTTATAATTATGTAATAGTTAAATGAGGATCATACATGGTTCCAAAATCAAATCTACAGAACCAGCTATATATTCAAAGAGTTCACTTTCTAGTTTTCTCTCCCCCACCCTAGGCCCTCTTGCCCCTATCGGAAACCATTTTTAAATTTCTTATGGTTTATTCTTCCACAGTCTAATGTGATTTTTTTATATATATATTTCAAGATTTTTCTGGAAATCAATAGCAGAGCAGGATGCCGTGTGCAGGCACGGGGAGTGTAATGAGCTGGGTGTTAAGGGGCCCACACACAATCTAGGGAAACTGTGGGCCCCGAGATGCTGCAGAAACAGGTACCAAATGCAATGGGACACCAAGGAGGACACACCCATGTGTCTTCCAGGAAGCCACAGGGCTGGGACTACAGGGAAGCAAGTGAGGCACTCAACACAGGTAGAAAATTTCAGAGGCACCAAACGGGGGGTCGGGGGCGGGGGGCAGCAATCATCAGCATAAATAATATTTTAGTGCAATATTTGTAAAAACCAAAATTAATGCCAAAAATTCCATGATGAACCAACTACCAAAATTTCAAGTAAAGACAGGATCAGACCTTGCTTTGTGCATCTCAGCCTAATCCCAGCACTGCCCCCTGATGCGGAAGGCCGTTCAGGGCTGACACTCAGAGAAATAGTGACAGGGAGGAAGGGCATCCCTGCAGGAGGAACCAAATATGCGGCAGCTCAGAGACAAGCAAGCCGAGGCCCTCCGGAGAGCCGTGGGCAGCTTGTTACAGCCACGGTCCTGAGTGGAGAGTGACAGGAGGAAAGATTAGGGACAGACTGTGACTAGGACACCTGCAAATAGAAGGGAGCCAGTAAACCCTTCAAGATGACAGGGATGGTGGGGGCGCTGGAGCAGGAAGAGGAGCAACGTGCACGTTGCCGGCCCTAGGCGGCGGACTGGTTCGATTTGTTCACAGTTCTGGTGCTCAGAGCAGAGCTTGCAGCACCTAGAGCATTCTCCTGACGGCGGAAGCAGGCTCCCCACACCACCCCCCAGGCCTGCGGGGAAGGGCCCAGGCCCCAGCCCTGGAACTCACTGAGGAAGCTGCAGAGCACACCCCTTGGGGCAGAGAGAGCGAATCAGTGTGGAACTCTCTTCCACGTTGTGCCCTGGGCGAGGTCTCTAGGCACATCTGATCTTGTGGCACTCACCCCTCCTCCAGTCCTTCCTCCGCTTCCCACGGCCCCTTAGGAGAACAGGGAAGTCCTCACCTTGGTTTCCAAGCAGCCGCGCCCCCCTCCCAGCCTCGCTCTCACCCCCTCCACCGTGCAGCTGCACGAACTGCTGTTCATTTCACAACTGGCCAAGTTCTTGCTCGCTCCGGGCCTTGAGCTGTGCTCCTTCCTCTGTCTGGAACCCTTTTCTCAGCCTCATGGTTCATGCCTCCTTCGTGACTCCCTCTGTCTGCTGAGGCCCCCACTCAGGTTCATTTTGTTGGTTTTTATTGTCCCTCCACCCACCTGTTAACAGCCCGAGGGCAGAGACCACATCTCTCCTCAGCGCCTATTCCCCGTGGTCAGCTCGTAGTTGGCACGCAAAGGAGTATTTGTTGAATGCATGAACATGACACTAGGAAAAGTTGGCTCGTGTACGGCCTTCCACCATCACATTGCTGTGTGACTTTGAGCAAGTCACCTCCCCTCTCTGTGCCTCAGTTGTCTTGCCTCTGAAATGAAGGGTTGGACTGAACCTCCCAGAAGGCCCATCTAGACCTGAAGTGACAAAGGCCATAATGATCCCACTAATCTCGTGCCTTCTCTCCTTTCTCTTGGAAGATGACACCAAGTTGAACCCCTATGCAGGAGAAGACGGTGAGTACGGAGCTGCCTGCCCCTCTTCTACAGACCCATTGCCTCTTGGGCCCACCTCGGAAGTGGGTGCAGCTGTCACCTTGCCTCTTCGCTTTTATTCCAAGTGGGAGTGGGGAGAACAGCAGCCTGAGCTGCCCAGACCTTTGCTGAGAAGGAAGGCGGGGGACTTCTGAGCATCAGCCCCTCCAGGTTGCAGGAACTTGTGTCTACATCTAGACATGTCCCGTCTCAGTCAGGAACCTCCTGCAGTTCCTCGGGCCTCTCTGCTCTGGAATACTCGCCACCCTAAAAGGAGTGAGTGGTGGGGGGAGGGCAGGGCTGTGAGAGCAGGGATGTCGTGGGTCCCGTGGCTATTGGCGGGTGGAGAGCAACTTCTCTGACATCAGTGTCCCTTGGGTTCCCAACATAGACTGGCAGAGAGTGCACAGAAGTTGTCTGCCACCATTTTTATAGGGTGCAAGCAGGTGGGTCCCCTGCCCCAGGATGATCTGGGAGGGTGATTTCTTCTCTGATGATATGACATGGCCCCCCACCTACCCCGCCCTTTGCCCAGAGCCAGCTCAGGTCCTTGCTGTAACCACTACAAGGACGAGATAGAAATGCCTTCCAATGCCAAGGCCTGGGGTTCCAGCAGGAGAGAAGAGGCTAGTAATGGGGCACAGTTTGATCTGGTCTCCCATCAGAGATGGAGTCGTTAGTCCTCTGTGGGGAGCGGGTGTGAGTGTGCATGTGTGTTGAGAGGTGTGGGAGCAGGGGTGGGGGTGGGGGGCCGCTGGGCCACATTACCCTCGTTCTGTACCACGTGCTCATCAGCCCAAGCTCTGACAGGCACATCATCAGGGTCACTGCAAGCCGTGGGCTGGCTGATTGCCAAGACAGGGGAGGCCAGCTTGGACGCGTGTCACCTCAACTCTCCTACCTGTTGGCAGAGAGAGGCACTAACCATGCGCTGGAGTGCCTTGGGGTAATCCCTCTCCTGGTTTCCCCTTGCTTGCAGAGAAGAGGGGTTGGGGAGGGCCAGGATTTCGGATGCATGCAACATCCTATTAAAAATCCCCATCCTGGGACTTCCCTGGTGGTGTAGTGACTGGACTTCGGCGTTCTCAATGCTGCAGCCTGGGTTCGACTCCCAGCCAGGGAACTACCCACATTAAAAAAAAAAAAAAAAATCCCCATCCCACCCACTAGCTATGTAAATAAGATTAGCTATTCCTGTTGTGTACATGCTCATCTGTCTCTATTTCATTATCTCCACATCCCTTTAGGGTAGGAAGAAGAAGCAAATAGGCACCCCAGGCCGCATCAGGAAGTTAGGCTCCTTAACGGCTGGCACTGACTGTCCTTGGGCAAATCGCTTTCCCTCTTTGTATTTCCTTAACCTCAGCCACACAGGGAGGGTCAGACTGGATGAGCTTCGAGCTGGATAGTCTATGGAAATACTCGGTGTCGTCCCTGGGATATATTTCAAATGCTTAGGATGTTCTCCGAGAGTGCCTGCTGGTTTATTAGCCTTGGAGGACCTAGCTCATTTATTTTACTGAGCTCCTACAGTGGGTTGGCCATTTCTTCCAAAAGCTGAGGACACAGAGATGAATAAGACACTGTCAATACCCTCCAGGAGGTCACACTCTGGTCGTGGATAGTGTCAGGTAAAAATACGGTCATTTTGCTCTCATAATACCTGACACGTATTGAGGTCATCCAATATTCCAGCTGTGGTCCTCAGTACTTGACATGAATTATCTCATTTAATCCTCACAATAACCCCAGTAAGTAGTTATTATTATCCTTATTCTACAGAATGATAACTGAGGCACAGAGAGGTTCAATAATTTGTCCAAGGTCACATAGCGAGTAAGTGACAGAGCCTGGATTTGAACCCAGGCAGTCAGATTCCAGCTCCCAAACTCTTCCATCCCATACCCACTGTAAATTCCTTAAAAGTGCTTATGTGGCATGGGTCTCGGAGCGAACTCCTTTTATGACCCTTGTTAGACATTGGACAGCTGTAGATGATTTTGGAAAACCACGCAAACGGCGCCAACTTAATGTCATGCTCATGCTTCCACCCCAGTGCGGCCCCACCTTCCCGTGTATTCGGTATCAGGCCTGAAGGTTCTGCTGGCCTTCGTCTCCGGGACTTGGTCAGAGCCCAGGACTCGCACGGCCCCACTTTCTCTGCTCCCCTGCAGCTCCCCTGCCTGACGGTCTCTCCACAGGCCTTCAGAACAACCTGTCCCCTAAGACAAAGGGCCCCCCCATGCACCTGGGCACCATTGTGGGCATCGTGCTGGCGGTCCTCCTCGTGGCGGCCATCATCCTGGCAGGGATTTACATCAGCGGACACCCCACTTCCAATGCTGCACTCTTCTTCATCGAGGTCAGTGTAGACTTTGGCCGCAGCCCTGCCGTCTGCTTCTGCCTGAGCATGTCCCCAGCCGTTCAGTACCTGCCTCTCCCAGCTCATTCCTTCCCCACCACATGCCTGGCTCCTGTGCCCACCTGAAGAAACTTCATCGACTCCATTTGGGCGCATCTCACATTGGCTTGTGCCTGTTTAGTCCCCAACTCCCAGGGTTCTGCACCTCAGCACTCCTCTAGCCCCTCTGTCCTGTCTGCTTTTGACCCTGTGTCCCGTAGCCCACACGTCTCAGCAGGTTTCCTAGCGCTTGAGGGGTCACAGGAGGAAGCCCTCTGGAGAGAAGTTCCCTGAACTTCACTTGGCTTTCATGAGGCCCCCACTACCCTTGAAAAGAATCTCAGTCCCCTGCGCTGACCCCAGGGGTGGTCCCAGTGGGTGAGGTCATGCCTGCTTACTCTGGTCTGTCCCCTACAGCGGAGACCTCACCACTGGCCGGCCATTAAGTTCCACAACCACCCCAACCACTCCACCTACACGGAGGTGGAACCCTCAGGCCATGAGAAGGAGGGCTTCGTGGAAGCCGAGCAGTGCTGAGAGCACCTGGGAAGGGAGGATGGAAGACCCTGGCGACCCCAATAAAAACGAGTCAAGCAAAGCAGAGAAGTGATTTTTCTTAGCCTCCTTGGAACATACCCTGACTGAGAAGATGGGACAGTGGTTTGTTGGTGCTAGAGCTGCCGTTGGGTCATCACACCCCAGATCATTGAGCAGGGGCCAGAAAAGCAACCACAATGAGTTTTTAAGGAAAAATAGCCTAATTTCACCCCGTTTGGATGCCAGAGGTCATCCCTTCTGGGGCTGTCAATGGTTTACTCTGTAGCTGACCCAGAGGACCCTCTCACCTGCAGATGGCCAGATGCCTGCTCCCAGTCACCTAATGCCCCTGCATGTGATGCAAGAGAACTGAACTCATGATTGGGGCTGCCGTATCCCAGGGTCCATAGACTCAAGAGCTGGTCCTCGTGGCTATGGATTCGGCACATTCAGCCTCTGCTTCTGTGGCTCTAGAAGTCTGGAGAAGGAGTTCTCTCCATCTGTTAAACCGCCCAACGGCATGTCATAGAGGAAAGCCAAATGAGAGGAGATGGAAGAACTTGCACCTTTAGGCTTTGCTCCTTCGACTTGCCCTTTCTGCTGAGATCCAGAACTTGTGCATCAGACGTGTGTGCAGACTGCAGCACGGGCTTTACCCCAGCCTCGTCCCGGCAAGCCGCGCGGGGCTCTTTATCCCAACAGCACGTTTGATGTCCATCGTATGCACTGGCCTGTCCTTCTGTCCGTGCCAGTAAACACCTTCAAGGGCAGAGCTTGCCTGGTTACTATTTCTCCTCTTCTGAACAAGAATTTGATCGTCATTAAAGAGAAACAGGGTGGTTTATTGAGACATACCCAGCAGAGAACTTCAGTTGGAGTCTGTTGAGAAGCTGACGGTTGGGACGGAGAACTCTAGCACGGGAAGGAGGGACTCTCTGTGCAAAACTCTGACCTGGAAAGTTGCTTCCATCTCCCCAGCTCTGCCTGGAGTTTTGGAGGCACAGAGTTTAGGCTCCCAAACTTAACCTGGTTTTGAAGGAATTCCAACTTAGAGATGAGTCAGGGCTGCTTCTAAAGAGCATTTAAAATGAAAATCCATAGCTCACCCTCATTCAAAGTAAAAAATAGCAGCAGTAAATAAAGGTTAAATTACAATCTCCCTGTAGTCATGCCCTTTTATGCTTGTTATCAGGATGCTGCAAAAGAAAAAAAATTAGTTTAAATATACTAACTATGGAGTCCACAAATAACCAGACACATGCAAACATTCGATGGGTGATTTTCCGGATTCTCCATGGCTTCTCCTCGATGAGGACACTAAGAGCAGACAGAGCAGGAAATAGGCTGGACCCGGGCTGCAGGTGTACGTATGTGTGCTTCACAAACCAGACAAGGAAGACCTGTGGGGAGGGTCAGAATTTGAGACAGAAAAAAGACAAGGCAGCAGAGAGAATGGGGCTCTTCTCAAGCTTCTGAGGGACAGAAAGGTCTGTAACGGAGCTCTCTTAATGAGAGACGGGAAGCCAGGCACTGAAATGACCCGGGATCCCAATACTCCTAGCCAGCAGGAGGGTAATTTTTGCTCTTGGCCAACCAGCAAAGCATCGATGAACTTTACATGCCTAATGTGGCCGGTGGGGCAGTTCCTGCTGTGGCCAAATGCAGTGCACAGCACCATTTGTCCCACGGCCAAACCCAGCATCCTTCTTCCCCCTGGGAACTCTGCTAGCTCTTCTGGATTCCTGAACCTAAAGAACACTGAGAGACACTGAGAGCCAAGAAAGGGGCGGCACTGCATCGAGGTCTGCCATGGCCACTGTGGGTGGAGAAAGAAGGCGAGGTGCCTCTGCTGGCTGCTTCAGAGAAGCCTGGCTGACCCCTGGGGTGACAAGGGGAAGGGCCGTGGAGCTGTCTGGGAGCAGGTAGCCTGGTTTGTTTACTGCAAAAAGAACTAAAGATGTATCATTAAGAGAGGCCTCTGGACATTAAGAGCCTCTGGATTCCTCAGGCCAAAACATGTAGCCGGTCGCTCCCAAGAAACAGAGCCAGGCACTCACAGAGTTAATGCGGGGTCCCAGCTATCCTTAGGGTCACTCATGTTTCTCAGACAGACCCAAGAGTTTTACTCTGAGGTTTAGAGCATGTCAGCTGGGCAGCTGTGGAGAGTGACCAGAAGGAGACATCGGGGTCTTGTAATCAACCCTCCGAGTGTGGCTGACAGTCCAGGAAGGCAAAGTAGCATTTCACGTACTGTGCACAGCCAACCACAGAGAGCTTGTAGACTTCCAGGTCCCTCCACACCGCAGGCACATACAGTCTCCAAGGAAAGTGGGTAGTTGACGATGACCTTACCCACCTGGTGTCTCTGGGCATCCTCATAGTGATCCCACTGAGGGGTAGGAGGGTCATCCCTGACACAGGAAGTTTTAACCCTGTGAAATAAGGCTCAGGGGAGCTGTCTATGTTGTACCCAGAAATAATAAGATCTCAGGGAGGCTCTGTTTTACACCAGAACTCTTGAGAGAGCCAACAAGAATATGGGAATAAGAAGAGAAATGAAGGGGCTGAGAGGGGACCCTGGATCAGGCTGTAAGCACAACCTCATTCTCCTTTAAATCAATCACTCCTAGCTTTGTGGGCATGTCCAGTAAGGTCCAAGGGGATTCTGGTTCTAGAACATGAGCACATATAAGCTCAGCCATCAGCCCCAGACTCAGGAATGCCCCAGGTAAGCAGATGGAGTTCCCAAGCTCGAATGACTACCTCCCTCCCACCATAATCAGAAATTACCTGCTCAGCCCAGCAGGCCCCTGAGTCTGGAGGCCACTGCTTTAGGTCTTAGCCTGGAGACAGTTTGAAAATGTCCTTTTGTCACTATTAGAGGCTTTCATGGACCTATGGAAGCAATTTCTAAAATTCAGTGTGTTTCACCTGGGATCCCCTGTGTAATGTATTCTTGTATATGCAGAAGGTGCCCCAAAAAATGTATACACATTTTAAGAAAGAAAAATACTGTGTTAAAATTGTAATAGTCAATATATACCAATAACAAAAAATGAATACAAGTCACATTTGACTTCTGCAATTGCAGGAGGTGCTCAAAGTGGTTCCCATCAGTGTCCAGACACTTCTGATGATGGCGAACTACTGCTTGAGCAACATTAACCAAAGTGTCCACTTGTATCGCTGCACATGCCATTTCGATTTCTTCCCGAAGTACCGCCAGTGTAGCCGGTTTTCTATGGTACACCACATCCTTTAAGGTCCTCTGTAACTAGAAGTCAAGGGGTGTTAAGTCAGGAGAAAGTGGGGGAAACTCAAATAACATTCTTGGATTTCAAATACCACTACAAAATGGTCTTGCACTCCGCAAACCACCACCATGCATCTGCCATTTTCTTTGACTGTCCTGTTTGTCGCATGATGACACTGGCATTCATTTGTTTAACGCCATGTTTTGAGTGAACATCATACTACACATTGCTACTGTAATTTAATTCAGCTTCGAAAAGTAGTACATATGAGGTCAGACAATTAATTTCACAAACTCATCCTAGAGAAATTGCTACACACCTCACTGCTGAGTATCACTGCGGTCACCTTCAAAGCACTCCCCTGGGAAGCCAGGCACCGACGCCAGCACTTAGTCCACCCTTCAAAGCACTTTTGGAACTCTTTCTCTGGGATGGCCATCAGAGCTGTAGAAGATTATGACACCTTACCGAGTTGTCTGTACAGTGCTGCCAATATAAGTGCAGGGTGGCAAGTTCACGAACTTAATTGTCAGATTTTGGGCACCATGAGAGCTCTGATGGCCATTCCAGAAAAAGAGTTCCAAACGTGCTTTGAAGGGTGGACTGGGTGCTGGCGTCGGTGCACAGCTTCCCAAGGGGAGTGCTTTGAAGGGGACCGTAGTGATATCCAGCACTGAGGTGTGCAGCACTTTTTCTAGGATGAGTTCACAAAATTAAGCCTCACATACGCCTACATGTGAATTTTATTGCTAAAAACATTGACTGAAGCTATAGCTGTGCTCAGTCTGTAGCTTGATTTGTTCAATTAGGACAGTGGCCAAGTGGCCAAACTGCTAGCCAGCCGCACTACTGAAAAAGCGGAGTGTGCGCGGCCCGAGCCGGTCGCTCCTCTGGTCGCCGGCGGGGCTCAGGCTCCTCTCCGGTCCTGGAGCGGACGGCCGCGGGGCCCTGTGAAGCAACGCCGGGTAGACGCATAGACAACACGCAGCCGGTATCTGCATCTAGCTCTTTCTCTCTCTCTCTCCCCATCCTCACCCGTCCTCCTCCACCCCACAACAAAAACCTACCTGAACTTATAGCACGATTAGAGGGATCTGGGGGCTGAGGGCATCCTAGCTATCCTAAATGCAATGTACTCACGGATTGAGTGTGAATTCTCTGCATGGCTTTTCAGTGTTAATAATAAAAGGCAACATTATTTTCTGGATTCTGCAAAATAAAGTACAAAGGACTCGGAGTGACGTTCTGCAAATCCCCACATGTACCTCGATCCCGATGACTGACACAGCTTCCCCAAGGACCCTCACCAAGGACCCTCACCAAGGCGCATGCAAACAGCCTCCATCAACCTGCCCAAGAGAGGTGGTTTTCCCAACCTCCTGTCCCACCTCCAGGAGAAACAGCCTGGAAAGAGACCCACCTATTTACTTACTTGAGGTCTGTAAACCCTTGGAAGTAAACTTCCTGGGTTTCTAACCCACTATCTAAAGTTACAAAATAAATCTGTGTAAGTTGCTGCTGCTGCGTTTCTAGAAACTTTGCATTCGAACCACTTTAGCAGCCTCGTTGTGTTTTCATTACTTTGCATTTTTTGCTCACAAAACACGGGTAAGCAAACCAAAACAAAGAGGAAAAATATGAACTCTTCACGGCCAAAATCAGCGATGCCAAATTTCGGGCTCCAAACAAGCCAGTTTATAAATAAACATTCTGTGTTAGCCAGATAAAGAAGAATGTGTTGGAGCAGGCAGTGCGGACTGTTGGACGAAGTGCCCGGCGATGCGGGGAGTCCGAAGGTGGGAGCCATAGCCCCAGCTCTGGCCCCAAGGAGCTGTGTGATGTGGGCCAAGTCACCCAACGTCTCTGGGCCTCTGTGAAATAAGGGGTGGGGGACCTAATTGATCTAAGGCAGGACTATGCACCGCCCCCTGCCAAACGGCCTCACCTGTCGTGTTTTTGTAGTTGTTGTCATTGTTTGTTTTGTGTCTTGTTTTCAGCTCAGACCAAAGCATCCCTCTCTTTTCCATCATCCTGATAGGGTGACCAACTTGTCTAGTTCGCCTGGGACTTCCCCAGTTCTAACACTGAGAGTCCTGTGTCCCAGAAACCCCTTCATTGCGTCACACTGGGACAATTGATCCTCGGAGTCTATGCCGACCTCATCAACTAAAAAGATGATGGTGATCATTTCAAGCCCTTTGCAGTCTCGGACCTAGCTGCTCAGAGAGTGTTCCACATAGGCACCCCCTGGGGGTTAGCTGGAAATGCAGAACTCAGGCCCACGCACCCAGGCCTCCTGCCTTTGAGCAGCTCCGAGGTGATTCGTGGAGCACAAGCATGCATGATCACAGCCTACTGGGGAGGCATTATTCCCCCACTTCCCAGATGAGGAAACTGAAGCTCAGACATGTGCTTTTCTTGTTTATTTATATATTTGATCCGTGTTCATTGAGCACTTAACTGTGTGCCAGCCACTATTAAGTGACTTGCCCAAGGCCACCCAGTAGTCGAGACAATCCCCAAACCCAGGTCTTCGATTCCCATCAGCTGTTGTTCTCTGCGCCCCACTCAGAACCACGTGGCCACAGTTTAACATGGAGGCAGACTGTGGATTAAACGGAGGCCTCCGGGGCTTGTAGAGAGCCTCGAAGAGATGTGGAGCGATGGCTTCACACACATACTCTTGGCTCATGAAACGGCGAGCTGATCATCTATATTCATTTACACACCCCAAGAGCTTGCAAATGTCCACATCGTTACTGGCTCCTTCTCCCACTCTCCCGGGGCCAGGGACCTTCCCACGTGAGGATGTGGAAGCACTCTCCGTGAGGTTTTACAGAACACCAAGCCTATGCCTCTGCGCTATTTATCTTCTTGAACGGAGGACAACTGCTTACTTCATTAGCCACGACGGGGCTGGAGAGAAGGGAGGCGGGAAGGGAAGAGAGCATCCTTACTTGAACTGCAAAAACTAGAGAGAAATTGGAGGGGGGGACAATTTTTCTGTTGTTCATAAAACATTTTTACATTGGGTCCCCGGAGATAGTGAAATCATGCCCACGGTTTCCCACAAAGCGAAAAGCACTGAAAACATCTGCTATAGGCCAGTTGCATGTCATCACATGGCCCCAGTCTTGGGTTCGAGCCATCCATTCCAGCTTCAGTCTTTCCTCTTCAAAGTTTTTTAAAACTCAGAAATTGTCTGTCACCATCATAGGATCAGATGGAATGTCCAAAAGGTATTATGTAAGACTCCCTGTGTCCAGCTGAGAAAAATCTGGAAATCCTCAAAAGAGAACAGATACGGTTTCTCCTCTGTTGATCCGCCCTGCCGTCCCCTCGGTTTAGATCCCATTTGAATTCACAGTTTATTGAGAATGCCGCATTCGGATCAAGGGCCTTCTGCATGGACTCCCTTCTTTCAAGGAACAGTAAAGTAATTCCAAGAGTCCCTCCTCAAGGCCAAGAAAGCAGCCTGCCCCCAGGGCCACCCTCTTCTTTCCCCAGTGCCACCAACACCCTTCGCTGCTCCTTGAGGCTCGCCTCCCCCCCAGGCCCTCCGTGGACGCAGCAAAATCTCCCCAACTGCCCTCGCCCTTCCTTCTGTCCCATGGACAAGCACTCGGCCTTCTTCCCTGGGAAGGAGGAACCCAAACTAACAAAATTCGGCCTTAGCAAAGCTTCCTTACAAAGATCTATTTACCTTTGTCCTCTGAGATGATGGTGGCGGTGGTGGCGGCGGGTCACATGTACTAAGTGCTAACCGTGTTCCAGACACTATTTTATGAGATTTATTTGTATCATCGCCTCTGGGGCAGGTGCTATACTCTCTTCCTTACGGAGACCACTGAAGCTCAGAGCACGAGTGAATTTGCTCACCAGCTGGGTCACTCGGAGAAGGAGTCTAGGACTCAGCAAAGGTCACTAGCTAGAAGTCAGCTGGCCTTTGAGATGGTTCCTGAGGCCAGGGTTTGCCCACCCTCCTGCCCTCAACACCTTGAGCCGCCCTCTATCAAAGGGCATGGGGATCCTGTTCTAGAGGGCAAGTGCTTACTGAACTGGGGTCACCCCCATCTGTGGGGCCTCAGAGATTTAAAACTGCCACTTGAAACTGAGGAAATGGTGCCTCTTCCCACCCACTTCTGCTCCCTGGCTGGGAAGTGAGACTTCCATGGAGGAATAAGCCCTGTTGGGGTGCTCTTCCTACCCTGGGCCACACGTCTCAGAGGCTGTTACCTGATGTTTTTTCTCATCTATTGAGCCCAGTCTACAAGAATGGTGCTCTTGTCCACTCCCCCAGCCTCTTCGTTTTACAGAAGAAAAACTGATGCTCATGAAGGTTAAGATCAACTTGTCTACAACCACCCAGAAATTGGGGGTCCTAGGATGCTGGTTCGCAGAGCCAGCGTGTGTGGGTGGCGGGTAAGCACATGGGCTCTGTTGCCACCAGGGCTGAGGTGAATGCTGGTGATGCCACACACCACCTCTGTGACCTTACACAAGTCCCTGCTCCCTTTCGGCATCAGGTAGATGGAAGTGATGAAAATGAGAATACCTGCCTCATCAGACTCCGTGAGGATTAAACGTTCCAGTGTCTGGAGCCAAGCATAATGCTCAGTAAGTGCTCCAAAAGCCTTGGCTGCCTTGTCACTTGTTAATTACCTACTGCAACACGACCTATTATTCAGGGCAGTGAACAGATTTTTTCACTCTCTGCTGCCTTGATGTTTGGACATTGTTTCCATCAGAAAGAAGCACTCTACTGGGTGACCTGCCCTGCTCAGCAGGGCAGATGTCAGTTAGCATCTCCCTCTGAGAAAGCCTCCCACCCAGCCCGGGATAAGGACAGTCACCAACTGACATCCCTGCGGAGGGGCGGGGTAGGTGTCACTCATTACTCTGAAGGAAATAGGCACGTCACTCTTCACTCTTAGCTTTCTATGTTTATCTTCAAAACACTAACTCATTTTCATGTACTTTGGGCTGGGCGGGGGGGCGTGGAATATGAAGAAAGGATAGTGTGGAATTCAGCCTGTAGAAATCAAACCCTGAAGTTCCCTCAGTTTCCAAATTAATTTTGAAGGAGGGTCTCAGTACCTAAGTTGGCTGTTTCGAAAGAAGACCAAATGAGGCACTAGGTTTACTTTTCTGGTTCCTTTTAAGCCTAAATTAGATTAATTGTTGCAATTTCTTTTTAAAAAATAGTTTAAACTAATAAAGCACCTATAACGAGATCTGGTACATAAACAAGCACTTCACATATTTATAGAAAAGATGAGTGTAGAACAAGAGATGTCCCTCTTAATCCAAATACAAACTCTTTTATTCCTCACCAGAGAAACGCCTCTCATGGATATTTTGATGGAAAGAGAAAGGTGAAAAGCCTTCGTGTTCTTTCCAAGTCCAGGTGTGGCTGTCATGCAGGAAGGAGGGCTGTGGGCTGCCAGGCCGGAGGGAGGGCAGGATGAGCCTCATGCCTGCCTGAAGGGGGCACCCTAATCCTTAGGCCCATGGAATAACCAGAAAACCCAGTTAGGCTCCTCATTTCTCCCCTCGCCTGCTTCCTCTCCTTCAGGCAGCCCCGGAAGCAGGACAATGGATCATCGGATATGGAAGCATTTCCTATGCACGCCAACCCCCCCCCCCCCGCCGGAACTGCTGGTTTCTGGTTATTGGGCAAAAAACCCACAAATTAACTCCCGGCCTTCAACACCCAAATATATGACTCACAGGCAGCCCACTGCACAAAGGACACAACATGGAAAAATAAAGAGCAAAGCGCCAGAGGCCCTGCGAGTACTTCTGGAACGAATTCCTTCCTGGTCTAAGCCTTCATAATCCAGATTTCCAGTTTCTGGGGGAAAATCACTTTCTGCAACATAAACACAGGAGGAGAATTGGAGACAGGGGATCACGACCCAGGGTGGATTAGAAACAAGCACCTGAAGGCTACAAAGGAACTTCCTATATTTGTTTATGTAGATTTACCAAAAAGGCCCTTTAAGAAGCAGAAAACTCCCACAGGGCCTTCCCTAAGGTTTCCCATCCCCCCACCCCCACCTGGCTCTTCTGCTTGGATTGGACGGTTAAAGAAATACCCACCGCTGTGGTTTCTGTCATTTCCATCTGAGTTCCTTCTTTTCAGGCAATGTTGAGATTTGACAACTAGCAATTACCGGAACCTACACGAGCACAGGTCTATCGTGCCACTTGTACTTCCAACACCAGAGTAAAACAAAGCTTCCCACCAGTTTGGCACATGTGGGACTTCCTCTGCAGCCTCCACTCTCACTCATAATAGGATCCCTGTATAGGGCTCTACAGCTTTCAAAACACTTCCACAAGTTCTAATCTCAGAGGCAGAGCAAGCCAAGTTCATGTCGTGGGGCTCATGGGAACATCCTGCTGCTGTCCCTCCCCGATCCGGCCCAGCCCAGCCCAGGAATGATGCTGAGTTCTATACAAGTAGAACCACACTTGATATTGATAGATCGTCTTAGTTTTCAAAATAATTCCTCTATATAGGATCTCATCTGAGCACCATAGCTCTCCTTTGAGGTTGGCAGGGTGGAAACTAGCATCCCATTTTAGGGATAAAGGAAACTGAGGCTCAGAGCACTAAATGATTTCCCTAGGCCCCACTGCCTCTGACTGTAAGATCACATCAGGATTTCAATGCCACCCACCATTAATAATATAACAATGACAATTAATGTTTATGGAGTGTCTTTGTGGCCCAGACAGTGCTAAGCATCTTACAGGCATGTCAACCAGAAGGCAGAAAGGATGGAGTTCCCTGGTGGTGTAGTGGCTTAGGCTTCGGCACTGTCCATGCTCTGGCCTGGGTTCGATTCCCAGCCAGGGAAATACCCACATAAAAATAAAATAAATAAATAAAATAAAACTCAGTAAAGGTAAAAAGTATCTACACTTTGGGAGTTCCCTGGTGGTGCAGTGGCTTAAGGCTTCAGCGCTGGCACTGTGTCAATGCTGCAGCCTGGGTTCGATTCCCAGTCAGGGAGCTACCCACATACAAGGAAAAAAAAAAAAATTTATAGTGATTACGTATTTAAATTATGTTTTGAATATATTGGGTTAAATAAATTATTTAAATGAATGTCACTTGTTTATCATTACTTTTTAAATATAGTTACCATACAATTTTAAATTACATATGTGACTCCCATTCTATTAATATTTCAATTGGACAATGCTGATTGCAAATAACAATTAGTCATCAACCTGTTTTAGATGCCTAACAAAATGGTAAGCACTTGGCCTGCATTTCCTTATTTAATCTTTGCATCATCTCCATGATTTCATTATTATTCCATTTTACAAATGAAGAAGCCGTGGTTTAAAGGAATTAAGTTTATAGCTATTAAAAAGGGTAAGTTAAAAACTATATGTATTCTGATGGAAAGCAACCACAAAAAAAATGTGTTTTTTTCAAACAATGATCATCAATTATGAGAAAAATAAAATATGCTTATATAACTTATTTTAAATGAAGACATTAAGTAACTTGCTCCACTAACTGTGGAGCCAGGACTCAAACACTGGGCCTACGATGACTCCAAGTCCATGCTCTTATCCCCACAAGAACCCAGGAGGCAGAAATGCTTTAGAGGGGACAGCCACTAACTCTCACCCATGTTAAGTCTTCTCTCGGCGACATTGCTGGAAGCCTCCGGCTAGCATGTGCTTGAATACCTTCAGTAATGAGGAGTTCATTACCTTCCTAGGCAGCATGTCCCATTGTGGACCACCTGGTTATTAGGATTTTCCTCCATTACATAAGGAGAAATCTGTCCATTCTAAATTCTGTCCTTGAGTTCTGGATCCTCCAGAGGAGGTTGCCCGCTTGGGCTGGGTGGAAAAGGTGGACTGGTTCGCACTCGTCTCTAAGGAGAGACCTTGGGTGTGGGTCCAGCAAGTTCCTCACTGCTTCCTGGGGGAAGGAAGCCCCAGTCTGCCTTACACCCCACTCCTCCCACCGCCTCCACCGGGCACCTCCTGCGTACTGACCCAGCTAAATCTTGCTCGGCGTCATGCACTGCCTCCCGATGTGGCTGTGGGGCCACGGCTGCAGCAAACGCCTGAACTTCCACTCATGATGAGGCCTCCCACTGCTGAAAGGATAATTATCTGCCTGCTGCACGGACAGGTTCCCATCTGGTGAGGGCTAAACACTGTCTCTTTAGAAACGATGGCAGAAAAGGCAAGCTCCTGGCCTGGCTTGGACAGATTTTCTCAGCTACTCTAAGGGGAAAATAGAAATTGCTAGAGTAAGAGTTGAGGGCAGTGGGGAGAGGCACAGAGAGAAGAAGAGAAAGAATCTGGGATGCTGATGAATTCCTTGGGATCTCACTCTCCTTATTCCGGTACGTGCTCCTCTGCAAAAATTCACGGGGCTGCCCTGCCAGCTAGAGCCTGCAAATGTACCCGGGCAGACAGAACCCCGAGTCCTTGGACAGCCTAGGAAATGCCAGCTGCTTGCTAATGGAAGAACATCCAGGACAGAAAACAAGAGGGAGGCTCTGCAAACAGGACCCCCTTGACATTGCACTTCAGGGGTCTGCCTTCCTGGTCTGACCTCCCACCACTCCTGACCCCTGCTGGCATCTTCAGTTCCTCACAGTGACAACAGAGACATGAACCAGGGAACCTTTACAGCCAACAGAAGTGGCATCACCAAACCCTACCCGCTTCCTCCTCTCACGGCCACTTTCAACATCAAAAAATAATGAAAGATAAAACTCCTCTTAAGAGTTTTAGTAAACGATCTGAGCCTATAATTTGATCCCTAGTTCTTTAGTATTTTTTTGGTGGAGGGCGGAGTGGGGGGAGTTCCCTGGCTGGGAATTGAACCCAGGCCGCAGCATTGAGAGAGCCAAAGCCTAGCCACTACACCACCAGGGGACCCCTGATTCCTTGTTCTACTTCACTTTCTGAAGCTGAGGTCAAGGTTGCAGGCCAGCCATCTGTTGGCAACCACAATTGCAGGTTATTCCTATGAGTCCGTATAATAACTAGCTCAGTTAGGCTCAAGTAAACCCATAGTAGCATTTCATTGCCAACCATGTCCCAGGTTTTACCCCTAAGTGCTTTATATTACATGCCACCCATTTGTAAACCAAGGCTTGTTCTTATCAACATTTTTTAGAAACGTGTAAGGTAGGCTCACGTTTCTAAAATAACAAGATCACACAGCCAAGAAATAGTAGAGAAGGTAGTGAATTCTTCTCTAAAATCTGTGCTTCAAAACTCACCACAAAATAAAATTTTTGTTGCAGAAAATTTCTAACATACAGAAAGCACCATGAACTAGAACCACGAACCATGAACCACCTGTCGTGCAAGTTTTAATAACCATCCACATGGCTGCCCTTGCTGCAGCTCTACACCTACCCCATTCTCTTTTTTCAGGTTATTTTGAAGCAAACATTAGACATCATGTCATTTCATCTGCAAATAAGTAGCTCGGTGTATATCCCTAAAAGATAAGGACACTCACAATCTGTGCTCTTTATCTTCAAAATAATAACCCAGGGGGAGAGATTACCAAGAAAAATGCCAAGAAAAATTGCAAATTTTACATTGCCCCAGAGAGGAATGAAGCATTTCCTGGCTGCCTGTGGCATCTGAGCATTGTTATCTGCCGAATTCAGGAATGCCTGCCTGGCAGCCCAACCCTATGAGGACCTGCCCGCCTGGCCAGGCGTTCAAGCTCTTCCCGACTGTTAACTCCCCTGAAGAAAACGTGAACCGAACAGCTCTTTTCAGCTGCACCGCCTCAGAAGTTGTTATCTTCTCAGCTTTCTCGTGTGCATGGAACGTTTACATTCACTCAGCACACCTACTATGTGTCAGACGCCCAGCTACATCAACTAACGTGGGTTTTTTTTAAATTTTGATTTAATATGTTTGGTTAGAATTTCCATTTGGTTCAGAATTCCATCCTAAACTGGAATGTTATGGAAGGGAAGGAAAGCTATAGCATCCTTCAGGGACTGAATCCATCCATTAACAGCATTTCTTGAGAACGTGTGTGTGTGTGTGTGTGTGTGTGTGTGTGTGTGTGTGTGTCACCCTGGAGGGTACAAAGACTAGAATAGGATATAGTTTCTGCCTTATACTCCAGTGGAAGAAATTTCTCTGTAGTCAGGCCTGCACATACTTAGTAATCTCTTCCCCCACGCCACAGGGCTTGCGGTCCCATCCTCAGTAGCTTGGAAGTCCAGTAGGGTGGATGAGACAAAGCACACACACAAGTAGATCTACAAGGTGGAACAGACCAACTGACATAGCAGATGTAAAAATAAGATGTCACGGGTGCTGAAAGCAATAGCAGTAACGTGACAGGGGGAATCGGGAAAACCTCAGTGGGGGACGTGGCATCGTGGACATAGAGTGTTTCCCAGGACCCTGCAGTTTGCGCTACACGTCACGTACAGTAGGCGATAGAGGCCGCACACTGGGCTCTACTCTCCTTTTCCTCCTCACTGTGACACTGGTGGTGGCCCTTCCCAAGTGTAGCTGGCTTTGGTCCCATCTGCATTTTTCCCCATCACCCTCAGGTGTCCCCTAACTGCTCTGGGCGTTCTACCCCTTACTGGGGAACCCTTGTTGCTGACAGTTCTCAGGGTTTGCTTGCTAATCCCAGAAAGCTGGGTGATGCTGCAGCTCTCTGCATCTCCAGCAGGTGGGTTTGCTCATGGAATGCTCGGTTTTCTGCGCACTTTGAGGATGACAAAAGGGAGGTGCAGCACTGTTGCAGGAAAGAGTTATAGCTTCTGGGCTCAGGGCTGAAAATAGACCTGTGGTTAGCATTTTTACTAGGCAGAGGTCATGGAGGAGGGAACTATAAGAAAAATGGCACAAATAAAAAGAAAAAAAGAAAAAATATATAAGAAGAAAAATGGCACAGAGGCAAGAACAGAGCATTTTCAGAGAACTGCAGCTAGAGGCTGGGCCGTGGTGAAGGAAAGAGGGGGAGAACCATGGAGGTGCATCTGGAGAAGCAGGCTGGGGCATTTTGTGAAAACATGTAAAAAATGCTGAGGACTTACACAGGCAATGGGCAGCTAATGAAAGACCCTAGTAGAATTGCCACCGTACCTTAGGAATGTTAGTCTGGTACAGCAAGTCCTTTGCATTGGAATGGAGGGGGAAATGGGGGTCCAGGATGTACACACTTTGCAGTCATCTGCTTACTTTTCCATGGCCCCCACCGGAATATCGGTGTCTTGAAATAAGCCTTCTACTGGCTCTAAACATCTTGGGGAATGGGCCTGTACAGCATGAATTTTTCTTGTTTCCCCAGTGACTGACACATAGTAGGTGTTCAATAAATATTTGTTGAAAGAAAGAAAGAAGTGAGGGGGGGATGGAGGGAGGAAAGAAAATAAAAGGAAATGTGACAGGCTCAGGAGATGGTTTAAGGGAGAGGTAATGGAGGCCTTTCTGCAGGGGTGGAGGTAGTAGAAATGGTGAGATGAGGGGGCCACAGATATGCCAGTAAGAGCATCTGTAGGACTTGGCTCATGACAGGATGCGGGAGGAAAGCCAGAAGGAGGAATCTAGGATGGCTGGGAGAATGATGGGGTCATTATCAGAAATAAGACATGGGGGAGATGCAGGTTGGTGGGAAAAGGCACTGAAAGAATGATTTTCATTTTGCACATTTTGAGTTTCATGCTTGTACAGATGTAGATATGAACAAAACTAACTCCATGTCTGTGTCCTGGATCGCATTTCTTTTTTTTTTAAGATTCACGCTATGACCTTTGACCAACCTCACTGTCCTTAGCAAGCATATCAAAGCCTTCTAGTTGTTGTCATCTGCGTTCCTTAAAATGCAGCCATAGATATTCTTGTTAGCAGCAGCCACAATAGCATGCCAACCAAGAAAAATAGCAAATTGGTGACAGTATCGATTATAAGCTATCCTCTAGCACAAGACCACCAGGAAGTGTGGCCCCTGGCACTGCTGCATTCTTTGTCCCTTTGCCCTGTCAGTCATTAGTACCCAAGATACACTCTAAAAAGAAGGCTAGTAAAGGGGTCTGCATAAGTGAATTCCCCTACAATAAATTCTGTTATATTCTGTGGAGTTGTCTGCTTTGTTTGTCAGTCTTAAGATACCTTCTTTTACAATGACCATTACACCTTTGCCCCGCCATCAGACAAGGTTCCAGCAGGGCCACCAAAAGTAACTGTCCAGACAGCAACAGGACACAGGGAGCTCAGGAAGCTGAGGGAGGCCCTTGGGTTAAAGGACAGGCTGGAACGCATCTGCAGAGAGTCTGAGTAGCAATGGTGGGAGTGGGTGATATCACCCAGCAGAGAAGAAAGAAAACAAGAGGCCCCAGGGCAGAGCCTTGAGGAATGCCAGCAGTAACAGGAAGAGAACGAGCCTGTTGGAGAGAGCAAAGGAATAGTGTAGGATTGGGAAAGCGAGGAGGAGGTTTTAAGCAGTGGGAGGTCATGACTAGCAGGGCCAGATGCTTCGGAGGTCCAGTGAGATGAGGTCTGAACAACAGGCCCCTGGATTCGGCAGCCAGAGGTCATGAGCGCCCTCAGAGGGCACAATGACTGACGCACTCCAAGGGATCCAGAATGTGCCGGCCCAGAAAGGAGTGGGTGGTGAGAGCCAGCAGGCAGCCAGCTAAAGTACTTTTTTAAGGGCTCTGGCAGCCATGGAAGAAGAAAAGAAGGAGGAGGTAGGGCTGGAGGAAGACAGGTTTTCAAAAGGGCTAAGATGAGAACAGATTTGCAAGCAGAGGAGGAGTCAGTAAGGTAGGAAAGGCAAGAGATAAGGCACATTTGGGGAAGCTGAGCAAGATCCCCGAGAAGGAGGGGAAAACCAAGAGAGCGCATTAAAACAAACAAACAAACAAACAAAAAAACCAAAAAAACCTACATATCAAACTATCACGAGTGGCGATTACAAGAAGTCCTTCCATTTGAAAAGCAGTCAAATGCAATCTACAAAGCATTTTTATATGCTTTATGTCATTTAATCTTTGTGATGGACATATTATTACTATTTCTATGAAAATATGAGGTTAAATGACTCACCCAAGATTCCACAGCTAATAAACAGAACTCTGTTTCCAAAACCTAATAAAGAGAGGCTCATTGATTAAATGACTGCTGAGCTGGTGCCATGTTAAGTGCCAAAGATCCCAGAGAACAGGCAATGCTCCTGCCCTCAAAAACCTTACAACCCAGTAGCCTGAACTCCACACTGCTGACAGACACGCTCCAGGACGTAAGTGTGCTCAGCAGAGGACACTAATGCAGACAGAGGACACTAATGCAGAGGTGATGATGTTGAACTGAGTCTGGAAGGACACACAGGAATGAGCTGGCTGAGAAGCGGGCAAGAGAGGAAAGGCGTTCTCAGCAAAGGAGATTGCTGTGCAAGAGCCTGGGGCCTTTGGGAGCTCTGAGCAGCTCACTTTGCTGGAACACTCCGTGGGGAAAATAAGGTACAGGTATGTGCCAAGATGGGGGTGGGGGAGCATGGCAGGCTACCCTGAGGAATTCTAATCTTGTCCCTAAATGAGAGGTTTTTAAGTGAGAGAAAGACATCAGATGTGCATTCTAGAACAATCACTCTGGAGGAACCCTAGAGGCAGTGTGGAGAATGAATTAGAGGAGAATGTTAGGGGAAGCAGGGAAACAATTAAGGTGCAAATGTAGGGGTGTAGGCAGGAGAGGATGAGGGCCTGCCTAGACCAGAGCAGTGGCATTGATAACGGATTAGAGAATGAAAATATATAATAAATATATTATAATATAAAAATATAATATTTAAGATAGATATGAAGAAGTGGCCAGCTTAGAGGAAGAAGGAGATAAAGAAGTAAGGAAACAAAAGAGTTTAGAATGATTCCCAGGTTCTGGGTTGAACTGAGGCAGGAAGAGGAGCAGATATTGGTAGAAGCGGGAAGTTGGGTAGACAAGTGAATTCAGGACATTTTGGGCTGAGAAACCCATGTTACATCCACATGGAAGTGCCCAGCAGGTGCTGGATATGGGATCTGGAACTCATGGGGGCGCTGATCTGTAGATACAGCTTTGTGATCTGTGTACAATCAGGTGGTGATTGGAGCCGGGGTGAAGCTAAATATGTGGAGGAGAAGATGGTCTCTCGCACGGCCTTAAGGAGTATTGGCATCTAAGGAGTAGCTAAAGGGAATAGACCTGAGAAGAAGGGAAGAGGAGAGGTCAGAGAGATAGGAGAGAAAAAAAAGGAGAAAGTAATATTCCAGAAAACATTGAAATGAAACAGGTCCCCTGGGAGGCTGCTAGTGAGAGGAAGGACAGAAGAAAACTATTTTCCTTTGCTTTCGGGGGTAGGAGCGATGGCTTCCTCCAGGCCCGTCCAGCAAGGGCTTTAGAGAACAGAAGGGAAGTGAGAAGCAGGAAGGGCCTTTCAACCTGAGAAATGGGGAGAGCTGAGTCCATCTCCTTTCCTCTTTCCTGTGTCTTCTTGACTCTTGCTGCAATAATCAGTGCATTCATAGAAGACAAAGCAAGTTATTTGATGAAATGTGGAGAATCGGATGTCCAAAATGTGTCCATCCTGTGCTTCAGAACCAGACACTCTGAAGACGGAGACCACCCAATGTGATCATGCTGTCCTTAAAAAGCTTCCTTTGATAAACATTAAACTGTTGTGTTTACCAGAAGTGTTAGTGAGGCAAATAAACAATAGGGCTATTTAGGAGTATTTCAAAATTGAATTTGAAACCATAAGAGAAAACAAGAGACAAAAATAAAAAATTCAACACTGCATGAACGTTGCAGACCTCAGCTGCCCTTAAAATCTTTTTCTCTGCCTAACTTTAGGTAATTCTTCATCAGCCAAAGATTATCAGTTCCACAATGCTAAAAGTCAATGAGTGTGTGCCATACTTAGAAGAGAGGGTATTGAGAGGAAAGAATATCATAAAGAGATTTGTAAAAGGTTTGGGAAGATTGTACATAAAAGCCTGATTGTTTCTTAGAGAAACTTTAAGAATATTATTGAAAAATAAGTAACGCAGACTTCCAATTCAGATGGTATAATGAACCCAGCACCCTAACTGACTCTCCTGCTGAAAACAACTAAAAATCCTGGATAAAATGCTACAGATATCTTCTTCTAAGTAAGCAATATTCAGCCAAAGTCAAATGACAGTAAAAACCTCCAGAGATAAATGGAGCAATTGCCAAATCAGTTAGCATTCAGTTTTTAAGATCTTACAACGTTACAAGGACAGGAGACAGAGCCCAGGATCTCCGTCTAAGGTGGAGATTCTAATTAGATACCCTCCCAGACAGGAGATGCCCTAAAGGTTATACCTTTATTGTTAGGCTAATCTAAAAATAATCTAACTCCTTTGCATGGATGGTCAGCAACTAGAATGGGCTGTCTTGATTCTTAGTACTACATGAAAGTGAGACAAAGTCCTGAAAATGTGTAATCAAAAGCTAATCCTAACACAAGTTTGCAGCCTGGATTCATATCCATTGGATGATCTGAATAGCCCCCAGCAGAAAATTCAGTTTATAGTGGTCCTAAGTGCCTGAAGTGCTGGAGGAAGTAAATGCAATGTTTCTTTAAATGAACCCACCTTTACCTAAGGCCTCCCAAAATTCACACAGATAAAGTTTAAGAAATATAAGCTCACAATCAAAAATCACAAAACCCAGGAGTTCCCTGGTGGTATAGTGGCTAGGCTTTGGCACTGTCAATGCTGCGGCCTGGGTTCGATTCCCAGCCGGGGAAATACCCGCATTAAAAAAAAAAAAAAAAAAAAAAAAAAAAAAAAAAAAAAAAAAAAAAAAAAAAAAAAAAAAAAAAAAAAAAAAAAAAAAAAAAAAAAAAAAAAAAATCACAAAACCCAAGGAAATGAGGCATCGTGAGCAAGAGAAGCAGAAACACAGACATCAGAATCAGATTCACAAAGACTTTAGATCCAGAAATTATCAGAAACATGATATAAAATAACTATCGTACAGCTTTTAAGAAATAAAAAGAAAAGGAATGGGTAATATGAGAAAAGGATAGGAGACCACAGAAATTGTCAAGCATTTTTGTTTTGTTTGTTTTTTTTTGTTGTTGTTTTTTTTTGTATGTGGGTGGTTCCCTGGCTGGGAATCGAACCCAGGCTGCAGTGTTGACAATGCCAGTGCCGAAGCCTTAAGCCACTACACCACCAGGGAACTCCCATCAAGCATTTTTTTAAAAATTGGAAGTAAAAAAATAAAAATTTAAAAGTTAGTGGACAGATTTAATAACAGATTAGACATACTGAAGAAAGAATTAGTCAACTAGGAGACATCTGAAGAAATGATTCAGGCTACAGCACAATGAGACAAAGAAATAGAAAATGAAAGATTCAAGAATCCCCATGAATAGAAATTCACATTCTCACACATTGTAATAAAATTGCAAAACACCAAAGACAGAGACTAAGTCATAAAAACAGAGAGTAAAGTCAGATAACTTTAAAGCTACACTAATTAGACTGACAGCTGATTTCTCCAGAGCAATAGTAAAAGTAAGAAGATAATGGAATAATACCTTCAATGTGCTGAGAGAAAATTACTATCAACCTAGAATTTTATACTCATTGAAAATATCTGTAAAGCATAAAAGTAAAAATGAAGGAACTTCAAACAAATTAAAACCAAAAGCATTCACTACTAGAGACCCTCTCCAAATGAAATTCCAAAGTATGTACTTCAGGCAGCAGGGAAGTAATCTCAGACTGAAGGAATGAGATAAAGGTGTGAAAGAGTGATAAAAGTGGTAAAATAATTAATCAAATGTGGACTACTAATTTATCCATAATAATCTATCATTGACTACATTAAAACTATAATAACTTTCTATGGTATTAAAAAACAAAAAAGAGGGAATCTGCTGTTATCTGGCTCCTGGGACAGCAGCAGTACAGGTCCAACCATGGTGCAGTGCTATCCCATGACCATGAATCTCAACAAGGACCACAGGGTGACCAAGAACGTGAGCAAGTCGAGGCTCAGCTGAGGCTTCAGGAGCCTCATCCATCATACCAATTCCTGCAGATCTGAAAGGGGTGTAACTTTGCCTTAAATGAGTGGCATGCCATGGTGCTGCTCAAGGTGTCCAAGGACAAGCAGGTCCTCAAATTCATCAAGAAAGTGGTGGGGACACATATTGGTGCCAAGAAGAAGCAAGAGAAATTAAGAGTGTCCTGGCTTCCATGAGGGAAACAGCTGCCAAAAGGATTGAGCCTCCTCCCTGCTCTGTGCATAATAAAATCTTTATAGGAAAAAAAAAACCTAACAAGATAAAACTAAAATACATAACCCAGGAACATATAACTCAGAAGACAGCTGATTGTAAAAAGTGTTTTAAGGTCTTTACAGTGTTTGGAAGAATGCAAAAGGATAATGACTTACTTTGGACTTTGATGAGTTGAGTATGCCTGACAAATTTTTCTGTTCACCACTGAAAGCCTAGAAATGGAATACTTAGCTTCCAAACTAATAGAGAGGGAAAATTGAAGCGATAAAAGTAATCAATCAGGCGTTCCCTGATGGTGTAGTAGCTTAAGGCTTCGGCGCTGGCGCTGTCAGCGCTGCGGCCTCGGTTCGATTCCCAGTCAGGGAGCTACCCACATACCAAAAAGAAAAAAAAAAAGTAATCAATCAAAAAGAACTTAAGAGAGAAGAGGAAAATAAGCATAAAAACAGAGAGCCAAATAGATAACTAAGAAGAAAAAAGAAAAATAGTCTATCAGGAACTGTAGTAAGTATAATGCCGTAAGTACTGCCATTGAAAGATCATCCAAGTAGAGAAAAACCCACCTGGACACAGTTTACCAAACACAAAACACCAGGAACACAAGGACACAGAAAGGTTGAAATGAAAAGAATAGAAAAGACATAATAAGCAAATGCTAAGTAAAAGGAATCTGATACAACTATGTATCAGATAAAATGTACTTAAAAGCAAAAAAATATTAGTAGGTATGAGAAGATCACTATATAATGATCAAAATATACTGCAAAACAGACTGAAAATCCATCACCATAAGGGAGATAGTAATACCCTCAAAGTGATCAATAAACCAATCAGGCAAAAACAGCACAACAAAATCCATAAGGATTTATGAAGTTTGAGTGGCAGTCACCAAGCTTAATTTAATGCGCACCTGTAGAGCGGGGCCAAAGCGACATTCCAAACCTTAGCAGGACCGCCCGGGCGGGGTCATTTTATACCAGTCCACGCGTGCCCGTGAATGCAGGTATCCTGAGACAACTATTAGCAAACTGAATTCAGCAATGTCTAAAAGAGACGTGTGATTAAAAAATACGATGGATGTTTAAATTGTACAAAATGTATTACAGTAAAAAACACATTTCCATGAATCCCCCTCAAAACACTCCCCCTCGCCTCCAACACGCGTGTCCCAGCGCTCCTGCCGCTTTCGGAAGCGGCTCTGGAAGTCGTGTCTTTGGTTGCGCTGTCCCGGCTGCCTCGATGTCCCGAATCTGTTCAAAGCGTTTACCTTCAAGGTCACTTTGACTTTGGGGAAGAGCCAGAAGTCGCAGGTGCCAGACCCGGTGAATAAGGTGGATGAGGACACACCGTCATGTTTTTGTTTGACAGAAATTGCCGTACCAGAAGCGATGTGTGAGCTGCATCGATCCGGGTGTGATGTTGTATGCATGCCCATAGTTCTCCTAAATTTCAAGCACATAGATACATACAAATATTAGGAATATGAACATACATGGTAAAACTATCCTGAAAAACAAGGGAATTTATCAACACAAATTCAGAATAATTACCTATGAGGGAGAGGGAAGAAAGAGGAACTGGGAGGGGACCCCAGGGGACCTCAGAGATCTTAACGATGATCTTTTTCCCCCTAAAACTGAGAGGCAGGCCATACACAGGATTCCATTACATCATGATTCTTTATTCCTTTCATATTTTTTTGCAAATTTTCTTTTTTATGTATTCGATATTAACTTTTTTTTTTGGAGGTTGGTGGAAGGGACGGGTGTGGGGAGAGAAGGCAGGAAACGGGGAGGGGGGAAACGAATGGAGAGGAAGGGGGGTGGGGAGGAAGGGGGGAGCAAACGGACGAGGGGGAGTGGGCCAGCTGTATTCGATTTAATCAATGTAATTTAAAAAGAAAACCCTAACAATGTACTCGTGCATCAATTTTTAAGTTTGGGCTTTATTTGTAAGCCTGGCATGGTGTCCCACACGGAGGCCGGCTACTGCCTTAGACTTGTCCAGGCTACTTCTTCCCTCCCACCTCGTGAGGCTGTAAGATGACCTCGTGGTAGGAAAAAAGTACTTGTGCTATGATCAACAGACAACTTCAGTACATGATAAACTATAATTCTCCTTCGTGCAGGTGGATAAAAGGAGAACATGCCCTCCTTTGGGGCATCCTAAAGTTTTCTGCAGTTCCTCCAGCTCCTTACAGGCAGAAATTGGGCCACTGTGTCCTTTGTCTGCATTCAGCCCATTAGCTTGCCTTGCCTTTTCCCATCATCAACAAAAATAATACATAAAATACAACCAACTGAAAGTTCCTGTAATATTTGAAAAAGGAAACATTTTTTCCAGGACAAAGGACCACGTATCTCTACTATCGTATCAGAAAGTGAATAGGGCTTATTACAGGGGTCAGACGGCCACTTGGCTGAGCCCTCGGTCACAAAAGACCTCAAGTTTAGATCCCCAAATGACATTACGATACAGTCACAGAGACACACAAACAAGATTAAATCAAGACTTTTTTAATGCAGCTTTAAGCATATGTCCCAATACCAGACCCCACTTCCTACAGTGCCCTGTGAGTTAATATTTGTTACAAGGCCTATCAACACGCACATCTTGTGGCTGGCAATTACATTACAATGCATTTCGTGGTTTGGCATTCTACCTTATTAAATGCAAATATTTAAAAATGTATCACTAATAATAGTATAACACTGCTTCGTGTCTTTTTATTTGTAATAAATCAGGAACCTTTAAAAATTAGGGCTGCCAGATTTAGAAAAAAAACACGCAGGACACTCAGTCAAATTTTAACTTCAGAAAAATAAGTAATTTTTTGAGCATGTTTCCTATGCAAACTTTGGGACATACACTAGAAGAGTGTCGGTTGTTTATCTGAAATTAAAATGTAACTGGATGTCCTGTATTTTATTTGGCAGTTTTATTCATGGAAGGACCCAATTTGTGCCCCTCTGTGTACCCCGGAGTGGGTGGAAAAAGGAAATAGCATTCGAGTGCCTGCTGTGTATGAGCCAAGAGCATTACAAATGGGATGTTATTTAAACCTTGCAAAAACCCTATGGGGTATATATCATTACTCCATTTGACAGGGAACACAAAGCTTGAGTAATTTATTCAAGGTGAGACAGCAGACAGGAGATGAAGAATCAAACTCAGGTTTGCTTCCCAAATTTGTATTTATTCCCTGGCAGTGCATCAGAAAGTTTCAGGTGACCTGTTTGTTTTTTAGTTGTTTTTTTTTTTTTTACGTTTTAATCAAAAAAAGGGAAAGAGCTCCAGAAATCCTCCAAACGCTTTTCTATCATAACAATATTTTATATAAAATAATATATTTTTCATATCTAATTAAATTTGTTTGCCTTGAGTGTAATGTAATTGTAAGCGAAGTTTACATAGCCAGACATGTTTCAAGGAATTTATGTCAGTGAACACCTTTGCCTTAGGAAGTTCAGGTAATCTCTTTGGGTTTACAGTTTCTTCACCTGTAAACCAAACTTGTTCTGTGACAGCTAAAGTGCTTTGCAGTTATCTCTACCTTTAGGGTTTCTGCGCCTCATTCGAGAAAACATACTAAATCTTACACGGCTCTCTTCTGCCACCTGCTGGAAAAATTGCAGCACCCATTCCTGCTTAACAATGTGCTCTATTCAGTCACCTTGATCTTATGGTTTGTTTACTTAGTCATTTTAATTAATGAGAATTATAGTTTTCTGAGTTTTCCCAGATTCAATGTTTTCAATTTGTAAAGCATTCCAAATGAGTCAAGTCGGAAATCTGACCATCTGGACATTAATTTTTTTAGCCGTTTTTCCCACAGGGGAGTATTATTCATATTCAATGACTGTCCTGCCAAATCTACTCATACGGAATTTGCTTTAATTGCCATTAGTGTTGCATTCATGAGATGTAACAAGAAGTATTTAACACAATCATTTTTTGGTTACTGTATCTTTTCAAGATTTCTGAAACATTTTATTTTTGTGCTTCCAGAAGGCAAGAATACAGTGCTCATCTTCTTTCACACATGAACACACAACCTGGAATACATGCAAGTTTTCTTTTATATCTGACTGCCTTATGTCTAGAAAGTCTAGTTTTTTTAAACTAGAAAGTTAGGGAGGGGGGGGTTGGGTTTTTTTGTTTTTGTATGTGGGTAGCTCCTTGGCCGGGAATCGAACCCAGGCTGCAGCACTGACAGCGCCAGCGCTGATGCCTTAAGCCACTACACCACCAGGGAACTCCTAAACTAGAAAGTTTTTCTTAAATTAAAAGCTAAGTGCTGACCTTAAGTTTTTTACATGTAGACTATTTTTTAAAGCAGTTTTAGGTTCATAGCAAAAATGAGTGGGAAGTACAGAGAGTTTTTTTCACCATGCCCTGAGTCCTGTCCCCCACAAACACAACCTCCCCTCACATCAGCACCAGAGTGCTCCACTTGTTAAAATTGATGAATCTATGTTGATACATTATTGTCATGCCAAGTCCCTAGTTTACATTAGGGTTCATTTTTGGTGTACAGTCTATGATTTTGACAAATGTACAATGAGATGAATCCCGCATGATAGTATCCTACAGAATAGTTTCACTGCCCTCGAAGTTCTCTGTGTTCTGCCTATTTATTCCTCTCTCCTCCCAAGCCCTTGGCCACCACTGATCTTTTTACTGTTGCCATAGTTTTGCCTTTCCACATGTCACATAGTTGGAAGCATACAGTACACTGTTTTTTCAGATGGGCTTCTTTCACTTAGTAAGATGCATTTAAAACTCCTCTGTGCCTTTTGATGGCTTGAGAGCTCATTTCTTGTAATGAACAATATTCCATTGTCTGGATGGACCACAGTTTATTTACCCATTCCTACTGAAGGACATCTTGGTTGCTTCCAAGCTTTGGCAATTATGGATAAAGTGCAGGTTTTTGTGTGGACATAAGTTTTCAACTCCTTTGGGTAAATCCCAAGGAGTAAAGTTGCTGGATCATGTGGTAAGAATATGCTCAGTTTTACCAGGAATTGCTGGACTGTCTTCCAAAGTGGCTGTACCATTTTGCATTCCCACCAGTATAAATGACAGTTCCTATTGCTCTGTAGCCTCACCAGCATTTGGTGCTGTCAGTGTTTTGGATTTTGGCCATTCTAGTAGGTGTGTGATGGGCTCTCATGGCCGTTCAAACTTGCACTTCCCTGATGACATATGATGGGGAACATTTTTTCATATGCTTACTTGCCATCTGTATATCTTCTATGGGGAGGTATCTATCTTTTGTAGGTCTTTTGCATATTATTTAATTGGGCTGTTTATTTTCTTATAATTGAGTTTTAAAAGTTCTTTGTATATCTTCGATAGCAGTTCTTTATCAGATATGTTTTTGGTAAGTATTTGCTGCCAGTCTGCAGTTCATTAGCTTAATTTTTAAAACAATTAAAACCACTTTCCGAATTCCCACCATAATGTTAAAAGTGAAGTCCAAATAATTAAATCATAAAATGTAAAATATGGGATTAAATTTATTGCCAGTTGGGGATGAGTTGTCTCTAGAGGGTGGGAGCTAATACCAGGGCCTTTATACCTGAATGCATATTATCTCAGGGTTTTGCTGTGTGGCTGCCTGCAGCTTGATGCTATCTAGGGGGTGATAAAATCAGACTCCTATACCTTTCTAAAAACAGATCTTGGGGGAGGGCTTCTTTTGGAAAGAGATCAGGAAAAGATTTGGGGAGATAGAAATAATGACCACTAAATGCCGTGCTATTTGTTTCTTCTACTTCATGATTTCCCAGACAGAGCTATCAACTGGTTTAAACATTGGAGTACATTTATTCATTATCATCTTTCCATTAATGATGAAACTCATTTAAAAATATTCAAGACAACTTTCTAAACCTTATCCATCTCTTCCATTTGTGGTACAGTAATATACAACAGTGTATAGTTTAATTTTTTTCCTACTAATACAAATAGCGTGGGCTCAATACAGAAAGCTTGGAAAACCCAGAAATGCACAAAAGAAGAAAGAATTTACTTAAATCTTCCTTAATATTGCCATGCAAAAGTAACTATTGCTGACATTTTAATAGTTTCATGCCTTCTGGTATTTGATATGCTTCTAAATACAATTTTCCTTTTAAAATAGTACAATACTGTATGTGATTTTATAGTAGACTTTTTAACATAGCACTTTCCCGGGCAAAATTTGACATAGCCCAAATGTAATTACTCAAACTGGCTTCATGCCAGGATGTTGGAGTTGAAGACCTTGGGAATGGCACTTAGCTCCTTGGACCTTTGTGTCCTTGTCTGAAAAGTGAAGAATTTCTTGCCATTCTCCTGCCAAAGCCTATTTTTGGATAAAATTTCATCACCATGTTACAGCCTAAGAACTCTATGCAACAGCTCCTTCTTTCACATACCCTTAGTTTATACATCTTTTTAACTTTTTGTTAGTATATAATTTTCCAACTGCCCTATGCAAATCACTTGAATATACCTTATTATGATTTAATTGATTAGTCTTGAAAAATAAAGAGTAAAAAGAAAATACCTACCTTTTCAGGAAAGAAAAAGAAGACAAAAGAAAGGCTTACAAAATCATCAATAGTTGAGCTTTACTCTTAGTATTCAAAAATGCATAAAAGTGTAAGATAAATATCACTATATTTCAATTCAATTCAAACAGTCATAATTTAGTAGAAAGAAAAAGTAATGAATGTAGGGACCAAAATAAAGCAATACCAACAGAAGATAAGAAATGTCTCAGAGGAATAGAACAGGATTTGGAAACTCTAAGGAGAACAAACTAGAAAGAAAATTACATTGTCTAAAGAAAGGAAATTAGATGTGGCTTTAGTTATTTTCAATTACCAACAGGAAATTGGTTTAAGTCATTGTTAGATTAACTTAGACATTTAAAAACTGTTGATTAAGAGATGGGAAACCAGGCACAAAATGTACCAAAAATGGAAAATGTACTTACCTTTTGCACAGGGATGGCTCTTGTACCCTGATTATCTGCTCTTCCTTATTTATATAGTAATAGAATCCCCTATTTTTAGCTGGGCACTGGGCCCTCTGAAATATTTCCCAGTTAGGAGTGACCATGTTATTAAGTTCTGGCCAAATCCATGTCAAGGGAAGGGTCTTTGAAGTGTGGGAAAGGAGTCCTCCTTCTCCTTTCCTTCTTCTTCTGAAATGTGAAAATGACGATTTGAGCTCAAGCTTGGGCCATGAGATGGAAACCACAGGTTAAAGATGCAGAGCACAAAGATAGAAGGAGCCTGGGTTCCAGATGATTGTGGAGCTGCCACACCAGCCCTGATTGCTTGCTTATCTCTGGACTTTGCGTGAGAACAATAAACTTCTATCTTGTTTAAGCTACTGTAGTTTGCAGTTTTCTATGACTTGCAGCCTATCCTAATTTTAAGTGATACACTCTTAAAACCAGAAATTAACTTTAAAAAGATTATCCTAAGATGAATATACAAAGTGCTCCTTGAAACATTAAGTAACAAAAAACTGAAAGCAATTTAATGATGCAGAAACAATTAAACAAATTTCTATGATATATCTTTATAGTGAAATATCATGTAACTAGTAAAAAGAATGATCTAGAGCTCTATTTATTGGCCAGGAAATATCCTATGAGAAAGTAAATGTACCAAAGTATTATCAATGGTTATCTTCAGGTAGAAAGATAAGGTTGATTTGAGGGAGAGGCTGGGGACTTGTATATATTTTTACATTTAATTTCTTGTAGAAATTTTAAATTCATGTTTTTATGAAAAAAAGCTATAAATTATTTTAATCTAGGGAATTTGTGAAATTTCCTTCCCTAACATTTTTATGAAATATTACAGATAACCAGATTTTAAAAAATATTTTATGCCAGCTCTCCTTTTACTCTGATATTCAGGGAGAAAGATAGAATTTTATGACACAGAAGCAATCAATGGTAAAGGGAATGATATTCAAGATTTTGATGACATAAAATGTCTTACATGCTCATTTTTACTAAGTAAAAACAATTATAATAAATTTCCCTGCCCATACTTGGAGCATTTGAGAGTCAATTTATATTTAGATCCTTGCAAAATTCTGAGTATCAAGTAAACACCAACAGCACATAAGTTTGGACAGGTGTATGTGTGTATGGAATGTAGCAGGGTGTCCAGAGAAATACCAAGTCAAGTAACTCATCTCTAAAGTGAGACTCACTCCACTGTTACTGCCTTCAAAACACTCAATCTAACCAGGTAACTAAGACTTGTACATCATTAACCACGATTCAAGGCAGAATGAAGTACCCATAGAGCAAGGGCCAGAACGAAATTCCAAAGAACAAAAACATTACTCACTACAGAGATTTTTAAAGGTTTAAGACTCTCAGAGGAAGTAGCCTGTGAAATGGCCTATGTCAATGTCTCAAACTTGACTGAATTTGTTAAATGCAGGTACTGATTCCGTTGCTCTGAGGCAGGGTCTGAGATGCTGCATTTCCAACAAGTTTTCAGGTCATGTTGTCAAGCTAGGGCCTAACAGCTATCTTAGGATGTGAAGATGTGGAGTTGAACACCACCACCATGGTGACAGCGAGGGGTTCAGTTTAGGGGAAATCAGGAGAATTTGGGGAGATAAGGCTGGAGACAGAAAAATTCAGCCACACTGAAGCAGGCTTTAAAGGCTTGCACTGAATTAGAAACGATGGGGAGCCACTGAAGGCTTTGGGGCAAATGAATGATAGAATCAGTAACTAAAATGCTCATATAAATCCCTGTGGATTAAAAAAAAAAGCTTAATAAATCAACAAATTTTGAAGTTAGTTAATTTGGAGTCCATTAACAAATATTCACCTGCTGTTTTGAATAAGTTAAGTACAGAGCCTTGGGAAAAGCCTACACAAGTTGGAGGTCCTGAAGCTTAAGTTTCAGTAGCTGCATGGTAGATCCATCTCTGTATCTGTTGTTCTGTGTGTGAAAGATACAAAAAAGCTATAGGCATCTCAAGGAGTTTACAGTGTCATTTAGGAGAAAAGGCATACTTACTGAAGAAACAAGCCTTATACAGTGTGTGAATGTGAAAGTGGGACCTGGGAAGATTTGTAAAGGACGAAAGACATTTTTGATGGAAGCTTCTGCTAAGGAGGAGACCCCTCCCCTCACACCCTCTCCTGGTTCCCCCTCACTCCTGCTGGAACAGCAGGTTTGTGTCCTTAAGAAGCAGCAGAATACATATCAGTCCAGTGGGGTGCTTGTGACCATGAGCCACTAGAAGCCAGAAACACTGGGCTTGGCAGAAAATGGGCATGGATCAAATGTAACAAATGAATGAACAAATAAGGGAGAAACAGATAAGAGAGGGCAGAGGGATTTGAGTTTGATGTGGCTGGCAAGGCAACATCACCAGGGGTTCCTGAGATAGGAAATTACAAAAGGGATCCCCAGAACTAACAGACACATCCCGGAACTCAGCAGCACTTGGCACAGCTGACAACTCATTCTGGAAGCAGTCCATTTCAGGCTTCTGTGAATACTCTCCTGATTTTCTCCAGTTACTCCATGAGATAGTCCTTTTCGGTATCCTTGAGAACCTGTTCTTCTTTTCCCAACCTCTGAAAGTCGATATTCTTCTATTACAGAAAACTCTTAAATTTATATCCACAGCCCAGAGTTTGTCCTCCAGCTTTCAGATTTGTAAATTCAACTGCTTCCTTAACATCTTCAGTTGGATGTAGGCTGACCACACGTACCATTTTAAACAGGACAGAAAACAATAGTGTCTCGTTTCAAACAGTACATAAGGTCAGCCTACTGACACCTTGAATTTAGCCCAGTAAGGCTAAGCTGACACTATGTACTGTTTGCAATGGGACAGTACCTTTATTTTCTGTCCCATTTAAAACGAAATGTCTGGTCAGCCTAGATGGATGTCTCCTAGACATATCAAACTTACTATTTGCAAAATTAAACTTTTAATTCTACACTAGAAAAACTCCTCCCCACTTGCATATCTCAGTAAATGAGATTAACATCCACCTACTTATTAAAAAATCAGAAACTTGAGAATCATCCTTATCTCCTTCCTTTCCCTTCCCTCCACCACACTCTCATCCAATCCATCAGCAAATTTAGTTACTTCTATGTCCAAAACTATCTCATACCTATTTCTCCAGGGCCAGCACCCTCGTCCTGCAACACCATCCTGAGCTATCATCTCTTCCACTCCTACGTGCTTCATTTATTTTCCACATAAAGTCAGAGCAATCTTTGAATGTTGTGAATCAGATCATATTACTTCCTGTTAAAACTCCTCAATGACTTTCCATGACACTTTGAATAAAATCTAAACTCACCCCTCAGGATCTTTATATCCATTAGGCATTTCATTCCTGGCCCACTGCCTAGGGGCTGAGACCTTGTCAAGGACCTCCAAAAAAATGTTTGAGGTGGGGGTGGGAGGGGAAGAACTGGCTTCAAAAAACTACAAAAACGTCTACAATAAATGTTTGTGACTACATAACAATATGTCAACTAATCTTCAATTTCAACTCAGCATTTGCTTATTTATTTATTATCATTTTTTTTGTAGTATGTGGGTAACTCCCTGGCTGGGAAATGAACCCAGGCCGCAGCGTTGACAGCACCAGCACCGAAGCCTTAAGCCACTACACCACCAGGGAACTCCTCAACTCAACATTTATGTAGTTATTTTTTTATTCTAATGAAGAATGTGAGTACATATTATTTTGTTGGATATAAGGTGGTGGGGTCCCCCAAAACAGGAGTATATAGAGCCTACAGATGTTCCAAAGGTGGCCCTCCTTTAAGGCCTTTATATAAGGTCCTGCATATCCTAGTCTGTACCTATCTTTCCATGGTCCCCATGACGCCACTCTCCTACTTTCTCACTAAACTCAGCCAGCCAGCCAACCTTGCAAATTCCTAGAGCATACAAAATCTTTCCCACTGTTCCCTTTCACTCCAACCCTTATCCTAACTCCTTCCCATTTATTAGTTCTCCAATTAAATATAATCTCCTCAAAGGGACCCACTTGACCACTCTATCTAAAGTCAGCACATGTGACTCCCTTACCTTATTTTCTGTTGCCCTATTTCCTGCATAACATTGCTCTCTCCATCTGTAGTTCATTTATTAGTATTTTGTGTTTATTCCATCTAATAAGCGCCATTAAGGAAGGAAACCCATGAGTCTTGTCTGTTGTATCCTTAGGGTCTACTCCAGTTACTGGCCCAGAGCAGGCTTCAATAAATAGCCTCTGAGTGAATGAATAAATGAATGAGAACTTAATCTTCAAGAAAGCAGGGCCAAGAGAGAAAGATCAGTCTTGGACTCCATCTTGAGAGGCTGGAGGCACTCGACCACCTTTGATTCCAGGCATTCAGATAGGTTTCAAAAGGAATGTTGGGAGATGTTTTCCAACAGAAGATTTGATGAAAGTTACCCTATTGGGGTGGGGATTGGGGGAATAAAACATCGGCTCAAAGGTAGGCTGACAGAAAAAGAAGCAGTTTGGAGCAGAACTATGGCTCGCCACGTTAGGGGTTTTCCCTTTTCACTCTCCCCGCCCCAAGCCTCTATCGGCTCCACCCGTTCCGGTCTTCCGCCTGAAGCAAAGGATGGCTTTGGCTTGGGTTCAGGCGCCAAGGACTTCATTTCGTTAATTATTCAGAGGGAGGAGGGCACTATGGGAAGAGAGGTTCCTTACTATTCATGAGGAGGCGGGGCCTCCTTCCCGCTGGGGCTCCTGGGAGGATTCTAAAATCTTCTCGAGGCCTCTGAGACCCCTGAGAGGCGGGATTCAGCTCCGGAGCGGATCGTAACCGCACCCTGTCTTGCCGGCGGGAAAATCTTGAGGAGATTTTTTTTTTTTTTAATTAAGAAATTTGAGGATGGTGAGGCAAAACGCCTAATTTCCATCTTCCTGTGAACCTTTAGCCGGAAAACTGTCAAAATCTGTGGTAAAAAGCGATTGTTTCCCCAATACTTTCTTGAGGTAGTTTCAACTTTTGATGGACTGAAGCGGGTAAAAACAATGCATCTCTTTTATGGCCGCCCTGGTTTACCTTTTTGGAAATGTTCGGGGTTAATACCCGAGCGTAGCGAGTGGGTCTCCTCAAAGGGTTTTTCTTAGGTTCAAACTATCGAAATCCCGGTGACTTGCGGGAGGGTTTTCTCCGAAAGGGGGAAAACAAGTTCATCCGAGAGGGCGCTCCAAGCCTTTCACGAACCGTCCGTGGACCGGGGCATCGAAACATTTTATAGCCAGTATCTTGGCCTGGGATTCTCGTTCTCTCGAGGGGTGAGAGGAAACCAGCAGTAATTTGAGGTTATCCCTTTAAAATTTTTCAGAAAAGCCTGCTGCGGTCTCCCCCAAACCGTTCGGGTCTGAGTGGGGAAACTAAGGAAATGTAAAAAGAGACTTCAGTTACAAAAGAATGTGGGCCATTGTATTTTAATCTTCTCAGGTTTAAAAATATATGTATTCAGTGGTTGGCACACGAAAGTCCCCTGTACCAGGTATCTGAGTCTCTGAAGAGCCCACCAGTGCCTCAGAGAATCAGGACAAATCCTAGGCCAGATTTGTATTTTATTGTAATGAAAATGCTTGCAGACGCCTGCTGCGAGGAAGCAAAAAATCAACCTCATGGAGTAAATAAATTAAGATTCTCCCACTTGGTAAACTTAACGTATTTGCAGCTTTTAAAATATATTACGACTTGTGGAAGTGTATCTGTTGGCATGGAAAGAAATTACAGTTTTAATTACAATTGAAAAGGCAGGTTACAAAATAGTATCAACCATGATCCCTTTTATTGTTGTTGTCAAAAAGAAATACATAGGTGAAATTCTGGAATGAACCAAAGCGAATTTACTCTTTTGTTTTGCTATAATTTGTAAACATTTTGACAATGCACATGTTACTTTGTATAATTTTAATTATTTTAAGATATCTACTAATTTAATTTCTCTTTGAATGCTGAAGCAAAGTGCTGTGAACCTCTTAGAGGAGATTCACAGTATAGTTTTCACTAAGCCCTAAATTTCTTGGCCATGTTTCCAAACGTATAACTGATTTTAAATTGATATTAGTTGATATGTCACCTAATGTGAATAAGTAATAATGTGATTTCAGCAATTTTCTGTCAAAAAGGAGAAAATGAATTTTGGTCAGATACCGTTGTAACTGATGAAATGTCTCAGTTGTCACTTCAGAAACTCGGAGCTCTGGACTGGAGCATGCGTATGTATGTACATGTAATATACACGAAAAACAGTGTTTCCTGAATTGAAGCAATAGTGACACAAATGTACTGTGTGTGATGAATACCTTTCTTAAAGGATCATTGTTTAGTGTAAATAAATTATCAGTGATTTTAATAAGTTCCCTCTAAGAAATGTTCATTTTGAAATCAAGTTCTGTAGGACCTTCTTGAGACTTACTAGTTTTATTAACCAAGAGTGGAATTGACTGGAAAATTTTTATTCATTTATTTATTCGAATCATTCATTTTACAAGACTTTAATTTCACTGCTTATTTGTGTATTATACATCACATGATTAATAATAGTAATACAACACTTTTAATCTTTTAGAGCTAGTAAATTTGAAAAGCTAGAAAGTTAGTCTCTTTTTTCTTTTTTGTTTTTATTGTTTCTAATAAAGAAAACATCAGTACTCAGTTTTAAAGAAATAGAAAATTAGTACTACAAAATTTTAAAGCTACATTAATATTTTTACTTTTTTAGAATATAAAGATTATAAAACTATGCTAATTGATAGATTTGAATGTATTGAATTTGTTACATTGTTTTCTTTTGTGTTAAATCTTTCACTTCAAAAAATTTTTGTGGGAGTTCCCTGGTGGTGCAGTGGCTTAAGGTTTCGGCGCTGGCGCTGTCAACACTGTGGCCTGGGTTCATTTCCCAGCCAGGGAGCTACCCACATACCAAAAAAAATTTTTTGTGTATGAGGGCTGTCCGGAAAGTATCCAGCCATGTGATATGAAAAATTGAGGTATTTATGGCCATATTTTTTTCTGGATAGCCCTGTATTTTTTCTTAGACTATATCTCATCCAAATACATGTCTTATTTTCTACCAAAACTCTTTATCTATAATATTTGGCTAAGAAGGAAAAGATTTTTAAATATTTCATATTATGCTAAGATGAATAATAGACTATACTGATGGGAACACCATAACTTGGACATTATATTAAAAGTTTTGTAAATATAGAGAGATAGCTATTGCCCATCAAAGTACCAACCTCTTCATTTAAAACAATTAAAACTCTTTATCGCTATAATTTCCTTTCTTTTTGTCTCTTGTACTTTGTTTTTCTAACCAGGAGAAATTCACAAGATAAGAAAAAGGATGGCATCTAGAATAAATACCAATTTCACTTTGATTCCCATCTATAAATACAGACGTAGTACTCGTCGATCCAGTTATATTTTCAACAGCCGTGATTCAGATTCTCAGGCTTTATCAACGCTTGGAAATTTTAAAGCCTTGCCATTGGAATTATTCCAAATAATCTTAAAATATTTGTCAGGTAAGGTTTGGGACTATGAGTAGGCTACATAGACAGTCGAATATTTTTATTTTTTCCAAGAATTAGTTTGTTATCTTAGGCCCTGCTAGAATTAATAGTGTTCACATTAAGTTTGTTTTCTAAAGTTTTATCATTGTTAGGTAAGGGGTACAATGAGAAAGATTACAATCAAGCTCTTTAAAGCATGCCTCTAATTATAATGACATGATAATAACTTGACTGTTACATCCCAAAATGTTTCTAATTCATTGAACATTGGATTTAAAACAATTTTAAGATTTTCCTCACTTTTATTATTCATTTTTATTATTACTTAGTATTATTAATGAACTAACATGTTAATATGTTGTATTAATAATGACATTCTTGTATTTTAGACATTCATATGTACATATATATGTTTTGTTTTGTTTTGTTTTTATAGTGAAAGATATCAGCATGCTAAGCATGGTGTCTAAGGCAATCAACCAACACATTATTAATTATATTGCAACCTCATCAGGAAGCAAAAGACTTTTACTACGAGACTTTCATAACCTTGAGTTGCCTGTCAGGAAACAAGACTCCGCTATACTGGAACACTACAGATCTCTAGGTAATTCATGTAATAAAATTGTAACAAGTAAAGAACTATACTTAGGCTCCTGAGCCACTTTCTTTGCTCGAGCCTGCTCCTACCTCTTTGAAGTGTACTTTCCCCTCAATAAACTATCTTTAAAAAAAAAAAAAAAAAAAAAAAAAGAACTATACTTAATTAAGGGAATTTTTTTATACAGTTCTGCAAGACCTGTGGGAAATAGATTGTTTCCTAAAATGTGTCTGTTTCTATGATGCTTTTAGTCTTCAGTGTGAGGACTTTTTCTTTTTTTCTTTTTTTTTAGTTTTTTTTTTTTAAATTTATTGGGGCAATATTAATGAGTAAAAATTACATAGGTCTCAGGTGTACAATACTGCATTACATCTTCTATGTATTGTATTATTCTTCATCACCCAGAGTCAGTTCTCTTTCCATCACCATATATTTGTATCCCTGTCCCTTCTCCCCCACTCCCTTCTCCCCTTACCCTCAGGTAACTACTAAATTATTGACTGTGTCCATAAGTTTTGTTTCTTTGTTGCTTTTGATTTTATGTTAACAATCAAAATAAATTTCTCCATCCCTTTCTCTTATTGTTCCCACTCTCCCATCCCTCCTGCCATCTTAAAGAAGACCCTCTAACATTCTTTGTAGTACTGGTTTGGTGGTGATTTATTTCTTTAACTTTTCCTTATCTAAGAAACTCTTTATTTGTCCTTCAATTTTGAATGCTAGCCTTGCTGCATACATTATTCTTGGTTGTAGATCCTTGGTTTTTCTCATGTTGAATATTGTCTGCTAATCCCTTATGGCCTGTAAAGTTTCTGGTGAGAAATCAGCTGAGAATCTAATGGGTGTTCCTTTATAAGATATTATTTGCATATCTCTTGCTGTTTATAAAATTTTCTCTTTTTAACTTTTGCCATTTTAATTATGATGTGTCTTGGTGTGTTTTTGTTTGGAATCATCTTGTTTGTGATTCTCTCGTCATTCTGAACTTGTATGTCTTTCCTTCGCCAGGTTAGGAAAATTTTCAGTCATTATTTCTTCAAATAATTTCTTGGTCCCTTGCTTTTCCTCTGTCCCTTCTGGTATGCCTATGATTTTGACATTCTACTGCTTAAAATTGTCCCAGAGGAATCTCAAACCATCTTCATTATTCTGGATTCTCATATCTACTTGTTCTAAATGGGTGTTTTCTGCTGGCTTTTCCTGCAAATCACTACTTTGCGCTTCTATTTTACCTAGTTTGGTGACTTTTATTCCATTCTTCATTTCAGTTAATGAAGTCATTATCTCTCTTTGGTCCTTTATAATGGTTGTGAGGACTTTTTCTTAACAAAAGTCCCTTACACTTATCTCTAAAGATGAGAGAATGAACTTTAATATAAAGTGTCAGTCCTTCATGTAGATACAATGTCACCTATGTTTATTGTCTAGATGGCTTACCTGTTTAGGCAATTGATATATTTTCTATGCTTTACCTCTAGTGGGTCTCGTGCATTTTATCTTTATACCTCTTTTTCCTTTCAACCATTATCTATTTCTTAAAATAGAAAAGAAATTTAAACACTTTATTGTGGAAGATCACTTATTCTTTTATCAGAAACAACAGTTTTCTTTTTATTTATTTAATTTTTTTGGTGGTTCCCTGAGCTATGAATTGAACCCAGGCCACAGCATTGAGAGCACTGAAGCCTAGCCACTACACCACCAGGGAACCCCCAGTTTTCTTTTTCTAAGCACTGTACACACCTAATAATAAATCATTATGCTATAATTAAATTAACCTTATCAAAGGAAATTTATATACTCTTTCTTCCCTTGATTTGTATTCATTTATGTCTTTAGTCCCATTCATTTATTTCATTTTCCCTAAGAGTGCTGAAATAAAATTCTAATTTTGACTTGATTGATACCAATTTAATATGAAATCACCTTATAATTAACCAAAGCATAGCAATAAAACTAAATATCAAAGTGATGGTGAAATTTAAATAAAGGCATAATAGTATGTTAAGTGAATATTACCTTTTAGCAGCCCAAGGATGCCTATCTTTAAGATAAAATAAAACAGGGAGTTCCCTGGTGGTGTAGTGGCTAAGGCTTCGTCACTGTCAGTGCTATGGCCTGGGTTTGATTCCCAGCCAGGGAATTAAAAAAAAAAAAAAAAAAAAAGATAAACTAAAACTATATAGATGTGTAAATATATCAAAGTATATTTAACAAAAATATTTAATAAGACTAAATAAAAGATGTAATTTGATTACAGTGTTATTGGCTTCAGTATTTATGATTAGGCTTAGTAAAGCTTGTAACAGAATATGCAATTATTTTTTGCTACCTGTCATTGTAAATATCTTTTTTCAAACATCATTTGTTACAGAGGAAGTGATACTTGGGTAAAGAGCTTATTCTTTGGTTTTGATGTGAATAAATATTTTCTCCCTGACCAAAACTCAATTACTTAAACAAACAAAGAAAGCATAAAGACAATTATATGGATAATTCAGTTAAAAAATACAAAAGTGTATTGATCTTAATAGCTAGCTTTTTAAAACGTTTTTATTCATGTAATGATTTCAACTTTCCATTTAATTTTGATTCAAACACCTGGTTTATGACTGATTCTTTAGGTAAATGTTTGATGTACTTACATTTTCTCATGTTGCCATTTCTATCTGATCTGTTCTTGTTTTCAGACATTAAAATAACATTTTCAGAATCCTGTACTCTGAAGATTATAAATTTTAATTTACTTCTTCATACAAAACAGAGCAGATGGCCAGTGTGGAAAGAACATTACATCTGACTCTATTTTAGTGTGAAGAAATTAAAGAAGTTGGTCTCTAAAGGGTAGAGCAAAGGATCTTTGTTAAAAAATAAATAAGTCAGCCAGTATTGGTTTTTATGGTAAATTTCAACCCTTAAAAATAGGAGTTTTATATTAGAAAAGACAACCAACATACAATTATAGCTTACAATTCCCCAACTATGATATGCTATGGGACTGGATGCCAAAACATGAAAGGAAAAGAACTCAGCCTAAAAACCAAACACTGAAAATGTCTTTTTATGTACAAAAATAGGGAGGGTATATGTTTAAAACTCACTTCTGGTTATGTGTTAGCCAAACATAGCAACTTCTAAAAATAAATTAGATTCCCTTAGATTCTGTAGAAGTATATAAAGTAGTTATTATATTATGTTAAAAGGTAAATGCAGAGAAGATAAAACTGAAGAAAGTCATGATATTCAGGTATATATTTTCCTACCATATATCTTATTTTTAGTTTGAGGACATTTGCCCTCATAGGAATGTTAACGATATATTACCATTTTAGGAAAACAGACTCGTTAAAGTTAGAGGGAAAAAAATCATATATTTCCTGTCGCTGTAGTTTAAGTCACATATCTCACTGGGAAATTGAAGGATTTCTTTTTTCTTTTTTAAATATCTAAACAGAAAATTCTATACATTCTTAACATGCAAGCCCCATAAAAGGATATCTTTGAAGGAAGAAATAGTATTTCATCCAAACTGGCTACTTTTCTGTGAACAAAAATGACTTCTAACCTCTGAAATTTTAAGTATTTATGACTTTAAATATTTTTATTTGGAGAAAGGAATACAGAATCTCTTTTCCCATTCTTTCTGTGATTTGTATCAACAATTCAAAACATTTTCCTTTGTGGATATGAGATTAATTTTGAGAGATATTGGAATATGTTTTCTATGGAATAAAGACAATATAAAGTCTCCCTAGTATATTTTGTGTCATGATTGCATCTTTTAAAACCTAAATACTTTTTTATATCTGTCCTATAATATCAATTTCATAAAATTTTAAGATTTTATGCTAGTGCCTCCCAGATGGACATCAAAGTCACTTAGTAATCACCATATTTTTTTATTTTTATTGTTAAATTTATTGAGGTGAGATTAGTTAGCAAAAATTACCTAGGTTCCAGGTGTACAGTTGTACAATACATTGTCTCTGTATTGCATTATATGTTCACCACCCAGTGTCAGTTCTCTTTCTATCACCATATATTTGACTCCCCTTCCCTCCTCTCACACCCCCCTCCCCTCTTACCTTCAAATAACCACTAAACTACCCTCAGGTAACCACTAAACTATTGTGTCCATGAGTTTTTGGTTTTTTGTTGCTTCGTAATTATCATATTTTATTCATGGTTTGCACCCTTCCTCCCAGACTTCCTCTTAAAAATCCTATCAGTTCACAGTCCAGTCCACTATGATATACCATACTTGACTTTCAGGAAATGTTATGCTGTGCTTTATAGATATTCTGATATTAATTGCACTGTTGTTGACATTTTTTCATGTGTCTCTTTACTTTTCTCAGGTTTACTATTTAAAAGATGTACATTGCTGCTACCCACAAAGGAAAGACTAAAGTACATTCACAAGATATTGGCAGAAGTAAGGTCATACTTCTGAGTTAGTTCACAACCTTGATTTCCAGTAAAGATATTTTGTTATTGTCTTATACTGATTTAAAATCTATCCTTAGTAGAACTTCATGAATTAGTACTAAAAATTGATTGATGATAATCTAATACTTTACCAAGTACTCAAAGATTATAAAACACCAAAATGTAGTATAGTAACCTTTTACTTATTATAAAATAATTTTATATATAATTAAATACATCTATTGCATTTTTTAAAGGTTTATCAGCTTATAAAAGTATTTTTAACCCATACAGGAATCCTGCGGATGTTTTAAAGTGATGATTTTGGTATTTTATATTTTTATTGTATATTTCATTTTAGAAATAATTTCTGAATGTTAAAATCTTACTGTTTAAATATATAAAAAGTAAGAAAGTATTTTAATATATAAAATGACAACACTTTTATGATAATTTATGACTTGGGAATGTGTATCAATGTGCTTGGGCATAATCTCTGTATAGGAGATTGAGCCTTACTATAAAAACCCAAACATACATACAATTCCATACAACTCAATAGTATGCAAACTATTTTTGATGAATTGGCTTTTTTTATGTCAGTATTTGCATTGAGTTCAAGATGATATTATTGTAGCAGCTTCCCAGATGAACTTTCTGCCATCCATATCCTTGGTTCCCAAGGTATTCTATACACTGAAGCAAGATTATTCTTCCTAAAGCATAGCTTTTCATTAGTTTTCTTGCTTAAAAATCTGTCAGTGGGAGTTTCCTGGTGGTGTAGTGGCTTAAGGCTTCAGCGCTGGCACTGTCAATGCTGTGGCCTGGGTTCGATTCCCAGCCAGGGAACTACCCACGTATTACAAAACAAAACAAAACAAAAAAAACCTGTCAGTGACTACTCAATTTCAGCAAGTCCGAAGTCCATAGGTGGTATTTATGGTTCTCCCTGACAATGCAAGCTTACTTCTTACTGTGTACTTTTAGCCTAATTAAACTAGTCATATTTTTCTTCCCAAGTAAACTTTTCTTATTCCTACTCCAATATAATTCTATCCGTAATATTTCCCTCACCAATCTTTTCCATTTGTTATATCCAAATCCTACTTTAAGACATTGCTCATTTCACATCTTCCATAAGCTCTTTTAATTTTCCCAAATTTATCATTTCCCTGCTTTCATAGTGTCTAATATAGTATTTGGGGGGTCATTTTAGCATTTATACATATTCTAACCTGAATTACCAAATAACTTTACATGTGTATGTCTTATTCTCTTAAATAAATTGCAAGCTCCTTGAAGGCAGCCTTTGGGAATCGAACCCAGGCCGCAGAGCTGACAGCGCCAACGCTGAAGCCTTAAGCTACTACACCATCAGGGAACTCCAGCCTTTGTTTTATATTTTTTTCTGATCCACAGCTATGTAACAATGCTAATCAGTTATTTAGTGTGTTAGTTATTTTCACTTAATACTAAAAAAAATCTTATGTATTTCCATTAAATTTGAATGTCAAATCCGTTCCACTGAAAAGGAAGAATTAATAGTTGTTCTCTTTACAGGTTTCCTGTTTAAAATTCAGTGGCTGTGCAGCTCCTATGCAATGTTTAGGATTATCATGTTATGGCATGTTTTTACAGGTACATTTTTTTAATGAAAGAAGAATGGAATGTTTTTGACCTGTTGACAAGTAGAGCATGTAGTTTATTGTTCCATGGGTTAATAAAGTAATAATAATATAAAAAAAAGAAAAGGAAATTGTAAAAATTTGAGAATGTCTTTTAATAATATTTGCACCTCAGATTTTCTTGGATTTCTCACCAGTAAGAAATGTTTAATGTTTATTTGCTCTATACCAATAAACGTTTCTTCAAAGTTTCTAGCCAATGTTGTAAGGACTAGAGATAGCGTGGAGTGAAGGGTGTATGTGTGTGTAATTAGTTTTAAGTCTTGAGCTAGTTGTTTAAGATGTGACTTTAGAAATCAACTGTATGAAAAAAATTCTAACTATGATGATAGATGTAACTATTGTGTAATCATTTTGCAATGATTGTATACCTTTAACTTACACAATGTTATATGTCAATGATAATAGAGCTGGAGAAAAAGAAAAGGAAATCAACTGTATGATATTAAGAACATTTTTTTATTAATCTTATATTAAACAAAGAATATAATATAATTTAATGTTTAATTAATTCAATATTAATAATGTATCATTAATATATTATACTGTTCTAATCAGTTTACATGTACTAAATTATTTAAAATGTACAGCAACTTTATGAGGTTTACAACAGTCTTACACAATCTTGCTTATATCCCAGCCTGCCAAACACCATCTGCACATCCAGATTCCAGGGGCATACCCGCTTCTATTAGCCCTCTTTCAAGATGGATTTTTGCTTTTGTTTGTTTCTTTCTTTGGGACTAGTAATATGAGCACATGTATTTATGTAAAATTTGAAAGGTACAAAATGGTATAAAGTAAGAAGTAAGTCTCCCTCCCAGGCCTGTCCCTTGTCACTGAGTTCCCTCCAACAGAATTTATCAATGTTAGTAGTTTCTTGTATGTCCTTCCAGAAGTAATAGGATCAACATTTACACTTTTTTACATAAATTTTACACTTTTTTATAATGTTTAATCTGGGTCAACTATTTTAAGAAAAATGTATGTGAATCAACTTTTTAAAAATCTAATTATAGTTAACCCTTGAACAATGTGGAAGGTTAGTGAGTGCTAGACCATGCACAGTCAAATACACACATGTAACTTTAGACTCTCCCCAAATTTAAGTTGCCCATTGGTATCTGAGGGGGATTGGTCCGTGGACCCCACCCATGGATACCAAAATCCATGGATGCTCAAATCCCCTATATAAGATGGCATAGATTGGGAGCATTTAAGGCCTTGTTTCCCAGCAATTAACATCATTTGGGCTCAAATAAACTCTTATAAAAGTTCTAAAAAAATAAAACGGCATAGATCAATGAATACAGTCAGCCCTCCGCATCAACAGACTCCCAAGCTCCCATTGAAAATAGTACAGGTAGGGAGTTCCCTGATGGTGTAGTGGCTTAAAGCTTCAGCATTGGCGCTCTCTGCACTGCGGCCTGGGTTTGATTCCCAGTCAGGGAGCTATCCACATACCAAAAAGCAAAAAAGAAAATAGTACAGGTATTTGCTGAAAAATATCTGCATATAAGTGGACCTGCATAGTTCAAACCTGTGCTGTTCAAGAGTCAACTATATAGTGATATACCATTTGAATTTCTTTTATATACACACACACACACATATCTATGTATTTTTTTATTTTTTTATTATTATTATTTTTTTTTTCTTTTTGGTATATGGGTAGCTCCCTGGCTGGGAAACGAACCCAGGCTGCAGCGCTGACAGCACCAGTGCCGAAGCCTTAAGCCACTACACCATCAGGGAACTCCCCTTTTTCATATATATTTAACTGTACATTCAAGTTTGTCCAAAGATAATTATTACATTTTGTCCTAATAAAACCTTTTTGCTTGTTCACATCCAAATGCCATAAATAAATGCTTATAATTGTCACATTAGAATGAGAATATCATTTCTAAGCAATATCATAAATGATAGCTAGAGGGGGTCAAAGGAGTTCTACTGTAGTCTCAAACTAAGCCACAGGATGGTTGTGAGTCAAATGTCTAAAGCTGTGACCCTTTGTTATTTTCCTCACATTGAATTCAGGATTCAGTACCATTTAGAAATTCTCTGAAAAATATTCCATTTACAACCAAAAAGAAACTAGATTTGGAGCATTTCTAGATTTGGTTTACGTAAAATTTCTTATTTCAACAGTTCCACAGTGGATAAAAATTGCACATCACCTGGATCATGTGCTACAACAGTAATGTTCATAAGGCAGTAGTGACTTATATTTTGAGTCGATGGTCTGAACATCTGCAGTGTTTCCTTTATTTTATTATCTTCAGACCTTAACAGCAGGTTGGGATGATCTGGAGTGCCATCGAGTTTATAACTTCTTGTGTGAGCTGACTAATCTCTCCCGCAAGATGCAGACCATTGTCTTCAGCAAACCAGGTGAAGAACTACAATTTAGAAATAAGATACAGAAATAATATATTAATATAATAATATTAAAATAGAAAAATAGCAGAATTCAAAGGTGTAATTAAAAATAAATGCGGTATATGTTTATAGTAAAAGGACAAATAAATGTAGGGGAATAATATACCCTGATTTGGATATTGAGCCACAAGTGGCATGCGATTAAAAAAAGGGAAGTACTCAGAGGGCTTCACCTGTATCAATATTTGGATACAAAGGTGTTCATTATAGTATTCTTTAAACCTTTGTATATACCTGAACTATTTCATATTTTAATAGAACCTTACAGTCCAGCAATTTCACTCTGAGAAACTCCCACAGTGTGCACAAGGAGACATGTACAAGAATGAGCATTGCAGCATGTAACCATGAAAAATTGCAAACACCTAAATGCCCATTGTCAGGAGAATGGATAAATGAGTTGTGGCATATTCATACCATTAAAACTATTTGTAGTTAAAATGAATAAACTAGAGCCATGTGCATTAATATAGATAAATCTCAAAATATAATTTGAGGAGAAAGGTTAACAAATGATACTTTCAATATGAAACCATTTATATACATATTAAAAACATGAAAAATCTCTGTATTCTTTATGGTTACATGTGTGTGTAAAAATGTATAAGACTATAGTTGGGAGATGTGATAGTTAATTTTGTGTCAACTTGAGTAGGCCATGGTACCCAGATATTTGGTCAAACATTATTCTGGATGTTTCTCTGAAGTTTTTTAAAATGAAATTAACATGTAAATCAGTAGACTTTGAGTAAAGCAGGTTACCCTTTATAATGTGGGTGGACCTCATCCAATCCAAACTATATCAGTATGTTTTATTTATTTTTAAAAATCTGAAGCAAATGTAACAAAGTAAATACTGACAAATCTAGGTGATTGGAACACAGTACTTGTTATAGTATCTCTACTTTTCTGTCATCTTGAAATATTTCATTGTAAAACAAATGTACTAAAAAGGCAGAATTGAAAGCCCAATGAAACAATAGCAAAATTTATTTATCATGTCCCTCCCTTGATCAAAAACTTTATTAGCTCCCTGATATTTTCAGAATAAAGTCTACACTATACTGGCTTTCACACTTTAATCCTAACCTACTTTTTTCAAACTTATTGCCCAATACTCACTATATCATTGATATAGCATAGGCATATTGCTCTACTCACTGTCTCAGGCACTACATAACATTTCTCCCTCATGCCTTTTATTCATTCTCTTTTTTTCCTGGAATACCATCTCTCTCCTTCTCATCCTTTAGGACCCAATTTCCCTGACCTCCTCTGTAAAGCCTTTTAAAGCCTTTCTTGATCTGCCCAGGCCTGCAATAATGTATTTCTTTTAAACTTCTGTGTTACTTCTGTGGCTTAATCATCAGGTGATACTTATTTACATATGGCCTTAAATCATTGGTAGACTTCCCATTTACATTTGTCTTACCTACAAATAAGTGGAACATAAAAGGTATAAAAATGTAAAATGGTGCTGCCACTAGGGAGAAGTTTGGCCATTCTTCAAAAAGTTACAATATAGAATTATCATATGGTCCAGGAATTCCACTCCTAAATATAAGGGAACTGACAGCAGAGACTTGGGCAGATTTTTGTATGCAAGTGTTCATTGCAGTTATTATTTTCAATAGCCAAAGAGTGGAAACAACCAAAATGTTCATCAACAAATGGATGTACGAACAAAATGTGGTAATACATGTGATGGAATATTATTCAGCCATAAAAAGGAGTGAAATTTTGATACATGATACAACATGGATGAACTTTGGAAACATTATGCTAGGTGAAATAAGTCAGACACAAAAGCACAAATATTGTGTGATTCTACTTATATGAAATATAGAACAGGCAAATTCATATAAACAGAAAGTAGATTAGAGGTTACCAGAAAGTGGTATTGCTTAATGGTTACAGAGTTTTTGTTTGAGGTGATGAAATGTTTTAGAAAAAGTTTTTAACAGTCGTGATGTTTGAACATTGTAAATGTAATTGAAGCCACTGAGTTGTAAACTTTAAAAATGATTAAAGTAGCAAATTTTATGCTATATACATCTTACCATAATTTTTTAAATTGGTAATATAATATATTAAAATCTATTGAGTTTACACTTTAAATGGGTAAATTGTATGGTATATAAATAATGCATATTTCAATAAAGTTGATAAATACAAAATACCACTTCATACTCACTTGGATGGCTGGCATCATACAGTCAGATAACAAATGTTGGTGAGAATGTGGATAAATTCAAGTCTTCATACATTGTTGGTGGAAAGGTAAAATGGTTCAACCACTTTGGAAAACAGTCTGGCAAGTTCCTCAAATGACCAAATACAGAGTTATGATATGACCCAGCAATTCCACTCTTAGATATATCCCCAAGAGAAATGAAAACACATGTCCACACAAAAACTTGTACATGAATGTTAATATTAATAGCAGCATTTTTCAGAATAGCCAAAAGGTATGAACAACCAACATGTCCCTCAATGGGTGAATGTATATCTATACAATGGGTGTGGTATATCTATACAGTGGCATAAAAATGAATGAAGTAATGTCACCCCAATAAGTGTAACAATAAAAATGAATTAAAAAGGAAAAAAAATGAATGAAGTAGTGATTCACCCCATAACATAGGTGAACCTCAAAAACGTTATGCTAAGTGAAAGAAGCCAGTCACAAAAGGCCACGTACTGCATTATTTTATTCATACAAAAGTCCATATGAATGAATGAATAGGGATATCGATAGAAAGTAGATTATTGGTTGCTTAGGGCTGGGAGTGGTAAAGTAGGGAAGGATAGGAGAGTGATAGCTAAAAGAGCAAGGTTTCTTTTTGAGGTGATCAAAATGTTCTCAAATTGACTTGGTAAGGGTAGCACATATTTGTGAATATACTAAAACTCTTGAATTATATGCTTTAAATGGATGAATTGTGTGGTATGTAAATTACATATCAATAAACCTGTTTAAAAAATTGTTCCTTGGTAATCTAAAATATTTAGAGGGAAGTGAAATGATGCTTTCAGTATGAAGCATATTAATAATGTGTGTCTGTGACCTATCCATTATCCATATCAGCCTTTCTAGGAAGAATGGTTTACAAATCTTTTGTCTTTGTAGGAAGTGCCCGAAAACTGGAGTTAAGAATCAGATTGTTCTGTAGGAATGTCCTGCTTGATCATTGGACACATCGAAGTGATTCTGCTTTTTGGTTGACACGTATATTAAAACCATGGCCAATGGTGAATCAGGCAAGATTACTGTATATCATCTTTGGACCAATATCTCCTCAAGATGGTGAGCATCTATTTTTTTAGCAACATATGTTACAAAACTGGTTAATTATTTTTATTTTGGGAAACGTATCTTTTTTTACCTTGCTCAGTTTCATCATTCCTAATAACTAAAATGTGTATCATGATTTCATAGATGGATAGCTATTAATACATTAACTTGTGCATAACTTAAGCTTTAAGACAGAAATTGTTCTCCTGCAGGGCATTTCCAAATATATTCTTATCATCTCTGGTTTACCTAAAATAACTACCTTTATTTTCATTCAAACATTATCTTAATTCAAGAATATGTTTGCTGCTGGAGGGGATAAATAGTACCAGTGAATCAAAGCAGTAGTTGGAATTAATGTATTACTTAATTTGGAGGCATAATATTTTTTTTGCAATTTTTTGCCTTTCTAATTAAGTTTAGACTAATGTTAAAATTAGCAGTTCTTTAGTTCACATTGCCTTATGTCAGTAGGTAAAGTATATTGAGAAGCAGCAAAAAACAAACAAATGAAAAAGAACAATCTGGGATTAAATTTTGTTGTGTGTGTAATTCACAAAGAGAATTTGTCATAGGCCAATAATAAAAAATTGATTGGATTACTCTTTTGATACAAATGTTTGGAAGATTCTCAAGTACAGCATTTTTTGGATTTTATTTTATTTTAATAAGATAACACTAATTGTTTATTCCGATTTCTGTTATAGGAGTGGCATTATCTTTGAACTAAAAGCACTATTCTGCTTGGTGAAACTACTTTTCTTTACTTCATTTAGTTATTGTTGCTGTGCCTCATCACATCAAAGACATTTCAAGTTCATACTCTTATCAGAATTGACTTTTCATTATGAAAATAACATACATAAATAATGAATTCCATTATGCAGTCCAATTTCCTTTTTAAACAATCCATGAAGTCTTTATCATAAAACCAACTATTCTGTCAAAACCTAATTTGTGTTTCAATTATTATTCAGGACAGGTAATTTGGCAGAAAATGATAGAAGAACCTACAGATGACTCCAGTCTGAGAGGTTTGGCTGATGCCATTAAATTACTGTATGACACAGGCATCAGAGAGTGGACAGCAGATGATGTTATCAGTCTTCTAGATGAACTATCAGGTAAAAATATGAATTTACCACACAGAGTAACAGAAAGTTATTATTAGAATACAGTTATAAAATTGTAAGGGTTATTCTACAGGTAACAACTTGCCTTTTGGAAATTATTAAATGCTCTAAAATATTTAAAGATTTTGGCATTGTTTGAGAAAATGAATATAATCAACTTTCCTTCAATTGTGAATTTTGTAAACATATATTTATTACCATTATTATTAAAAAGCTTCATAATTTAATTAGCTTAATTTTTTCCCATTTTGCAAGTTGTCAGAAATACCCTCCTAGTTGTATAAGAAGAAACACTCTCCTGTTGGTATAACAGGGGTTAACCAATTTTTTCCATTCATGCATAATTCTTTAGATTCTAAAATTTACAAAATTTCTTTCCTTTAACAGGATTAGCCCAAGTTGCCTGTTGATCCGTATGTAGGAAAAACACTTTGAATATACTATTAATACCAGTACATTTGTAAGAGCTGCCATGATGTGGCAGTAATCTCTTGTCTCCAGTTAAACACTGTAATTGAGAAACTAAAGCATGCTTTCCTGAACTTTTCCCTTGGTACTAATTTATTTCCACTAAAGTGATATAATATCGCATATAATTATTGATGTTTACTGTAGCTATTGTGTAATTTCTCATTAAATAACTGTTCTTCTTTTAATAAAAGTGGTTCCCCGTGAGTGGCTTCTAGAGAATAATGCACGTCTCCTAATCCTAAGTGGAAACAACATCTGTTTCACTTTCATGGCTAGTAAAGCTGTGAATGGACGGGCCACTGAACTGGCAAGGCTGATAGTCTTTTTGGCTTTGGTAAGTAAAAAAATAAGTTTTTCTCTAGCAAGTTGTTTAACATTATAGTAGATCTTCCAAGGTGCTGCCCTCAAGGAACTGAAATATGTACAAAACATTTTGAAAGAATAATTATTTAAGTACATATTTTATATATACTTGTAAAATTTTAAAATATATATAATAAACTGTCATATTTGGAATTATTCCCTGTATTAATCTCTCCCCACTTCATGTCTCGATTATCATCACAGAATTCTGCCAAGTTACAGTCTTGTGTATAATATTCCATGAAAAAAATTAAGTACCCCATCTGATTTCCTTCAGAATAATCAGTGGGCAGCAGGGAGAGGATGTGGAAGTGAATGGTGGTAGAGGTGAAATGAGATTAGCAATTGTTGAAGCTGGAAGATAGGTACTGGTGATTCATTATACTATTCTCTATACTTTTGTATAGTTAAAGTGTTTTTCAAAATAAAGCATTTAAAAATATATTTAATACTCATTCATTTAACACAAATTTAGTTTTTACTATGTACCATACATTGGGTTAGATTCTAGGACTGTGGAAATTAATTGAACAAATCTCTGACCAAAAGCTGCTCATAGTCTTTTAAGAGATAGCAAGGTATATATAAATTCATTGAGATAATTGCAAAAATATATGTACAAAAAGATACAAACAGGAAGTTCCCTGGTGGTGTAGCGGCTTAAAGCTTCAGCGCTGGCACTGTCAGCGCTGCGGCCTGGGTTCAATTCCCGGCCAGGGAACTACCCACATTAAAAAATAATAATAATAATAGAAACAGAAGCATTTGAGGTCTTGCTTCCCAGCAATTGTCATCATTTTTGGCTCAAATAAACTCTTATAAAAATTGAAAAAATATATACAGAGGTAGCAGAGAGGAGCCAATGTTGGGTAAGTGTAGAGCACAGAGAGGGCTTCCCCAAGTTCAGTAGAAATAGGTTTTAAAAATTAATAGAAGTTCAACAGGCAGATAGAGGGGGTAAATTCATGTTACATAGAAATCTCATTTATTTGGCTACCATCGTTGATGTCAGTTCAACCAGTGCTTCAAAAACAATGGAATAATATTCCATTTGGGCGTTATAAAGAGTAACTGAGTGTAATCCATTTCCTATGAGATGGAGACAGAATCTTTACCAACTTAATTGCTTAAAACATGAATGAAACCTCTGTGGCTCTTTTTAAAATGTAAAGAAAGCTACTAAATTATCTGTATTCTCAAGGTAAATATTTATTTTAATAATTAAGGAGATTCCCTCCAAAAGAGAAATGGAACTGCATGACTATATTCACAGAACTGTAAGAAGCTCACTATTATTTCTGAAGGGTAGAATGTACGGAAGAGGAGGAGGAGGAGGTGAGAGGTTAGTTAGAAAACGAGAGGCCAGGTAACGAAGGGCCTTGTAGACCATCTGTGGAGCTTGAATACAACCTCTAATATGGAGCTACATGAGTTAAATTGAACATTTAGAGTGTTAGTAAATAAACCTTCTTCTTTTCAGTTTTAATTATTAATTAACATGTAGTCTTTAAATATATATCTTTTAAATAATAGAGAGACAGATATTCCCTATAGCTCTTAAGATGGAAAGTTGATAATACTATAGAATTCTCTTATCTATTGAAATTTCCTGTTTGTCTGTCACCCTGATGGGACCCCTTGAAAATAGAATCCATCTTTATGGCATTACATTTTCAGCTCCTTAGCATGTGCTCAATAAATATCTGTGGAATGAATGAATGATCAAAAGTCTTATTTTTCATATGTTTAATAATTGTTTCAGTATTAGTTCTTACATTAATAAATAATATTCTATCATAATCTTGAACTAGACTTTTATTTATATCATACATTTCCCACTAAAATTATACCATTTAAAAACAAAGGAATATTAGATATAATAGTATTTCCCATTAATAGACTCAATATAATGTCTTCTGTAATAAATTATGTAAAATTATAATCCATCATAGTTAATCACATTTTCAAATTCTATAGCTTTTTCACATGAAGATTTACCATTATGCTTTGTATGTCTAAATCAGGTGTGCGAGAAAGAACTATACTGCATGGATTGGGCAGTTAAAATGATGCAAAAAGTCTGTAAAGTCTTTAGTACGCCAGCGGAAAGAAGTAACTTCCTTCAGAATGTGGCAAATGCATTTGCATGTATTATAATGGAAATGGTGCAGTTAATTATGTCCGGTGAGTATGCATGTAGATGGTGCACAGGTGTGAATAAAATGCATTCTAAGGGAGTTCCCTGGTGGTGTAGTGACTAGGCTTCGGTGCTCTCAATGCTGCAGCCTGGGTTGATTCCCAGCCAGGGAACTACCCCATCTCCAAAAAAAAATGCGTTCTAGTCTCCACTTATGACCGAGATAATTCTGTGTAGACTTTTATTTCTAAGCTAAGAATAGAAGTAGACATTTTTTTGTTTATTTGCTTTTCCATGAGATATATTTAGTTCCTGGTTTTGTCACTGTTTAAATCTGGAATTGGTTTTAATGGAACACATAAAGTTGAAGTGTCTCTGAAAGGAACCAATTTCAATTTTGCACAGCAAAAAGTTTTAACTTGCTCACTTATCAACTATCATAATCATCATAATAATATTCTATAGTTTCAATATATATTATTTTACAGTTTTATTGAGTAGCCAACATGATAATTAACCCTATTTTACAAATGAGAAAACTAAGTCTTAGAGAAATTACCTGACTTGCCCTAAGTCATAAAGTTAGAAGCAATAAAGCATGGAATTCTGCTCTTACAGAATTCCATGATTTCAATGGTTAACATCTGACTTAGTATAGGTTGTCAACTAGTATTTTGTTACATAGTATTAAGAAACATTAGGACATCTTATGTTGTAAATAAATCATGTATTTAAAAACTTAACTATCATTTTCTTTTTCCTGCTGTCCATTCCTGTGTATGGAATACAGGAGACCGTGATGAAGAGGAGAGAAGCTTTATGGATTTGTTCCATCTTGTGCATGCTCAAGCTAACTTCCATAAAGAGGTCCTGCATTTGACCATGAATACTCTCTCTACTTAAACACTCAGAAAACTTGGCATTTAGAAAAATACCTTCCTAAACTAATAATTAGAAGAGTGCTACTTTTCCTCAAAGAATAGTATCCATGAAACTTTTTATCACCTAATTCAAACGCTGCATAAAATTTTAGAAGTAGCTGCTTAAACCATTATTAATAGAAAAATTACAGGCAAACCCAAGAATGTATTGAGATTTCTTTGAAAAAATAAGCTGTGCCTCCTTAGATTTTGGTAAACCTAACATCAAACTAAATAGAACATTAGTATCCAAGAATCTGGGGCCAGCCAACCTGTATGTGTGGATCTTTGAGGCAAGAGAAAATTTTGTTTTATACTTAAAGCACGCCCAAATTCATTAAATAGTATGTATCTGTTCACTTTGCTTAGGTAATGTAGACATAGCCTAGAATGTTTTGTGAAGGTTTGCAACATGATGTTTTGGAATGTGCCAGATATAAATCACATTTTTACCACCTTCTTGGCATATGATTACAAAGAACATTATATTTTGTTCATGTTTTGCATGAACAGATCAAAAACCAAAGGAAGTATGAGAGCTGTCCAGAAACTATTCAGCCATGTAATATGGAAAAATAGAGATATTTATGGCTGGGTTTTTTTTCTGGACGGCCCTTGTATGTGTGTATATATGTTTTCTTCTTTTAAGACAAATCATATAAAAACACTATAAATAGAGGAAGGTATATGTTGTTTTAATACAAATCATCTTTTATTCTTTGGGAATTAGAGTAAAATGTTGCAAATAAGGGAAAACATAAAATGAAAGAAAAGTAGCTATTCTGCTGTCTGAACGTTCTTCACAAGTAATTTGCACTTCTTCCTAAAGCTTTTCTCCCTATCTTAAAGAGTGAGACTTGGTTAGAACAGCCCATGAGTGAGTGGAATTTTCTTCACTCAAGTGAATGGATTCTAAGAAGCTCCAGGGCAATTTCTGGCTAGCATTTGTCACCACTGCTTTAGCTATTAAAGTAGAAAATAGTAGTGCCTAATGGGGCTGAATAATGCTGGAGCCCTCCTGGATCTCCCAATTTTTCATCTTGGGTTTGAATGTTTTACTTCTGAACACACCTCTCCCCACTGGACTTCTCAGAGGCTGGCTTTCTTTTCCTAAGCCCTTAACTTAACTTACCTCTTGAGCTGAAGAAGGGCAGAAACACTAGAAGATTCAGAAACTACCCATTGGGAGTTCTCTGGTGGTGTAGTGGCTTAAGGCTCCAGTGCAATCAGTGCTGCGGCCTGGGTTGGATTCCCATCTAGAGAGCTACCCGCATACAAAAAAAAAAAAAAAAAAAAAAAAAAAAAAAAAAAAAAAAAAAAAAAAAAAAAAAAAAAAAAAAAAAAAAAAAAAAAAAAAAAAAAAAAAAAAAAAAAAAAAAAAAAAAAAAAAAAAAAAAAAAAAGGAAAAAAAAAAAAAAAAGAAACTACCCACAAAAGTAAGGTATAAATTGTGAGAAATTCTCAAGTACTTGGCAAGGGAGGCTTAGTAAGAGATTTAATAGGATTGAGGAAGAGTGAAAATTGTGGAGAAAATATAAATTGTGATGACAAGATTTTACTATATTTCAGTAGAAAAAGCACTTAACTTTCATTTATGAAGTGTCAGAATTTAACTGCCTTTCTCCCATCGGTGGCAGGAATTATTTCTCCAGTTTAGCATTTGCATATTTATGCAAAACAAATCCTTGCTTTTATTCTGATTTCATTTTCTTCCTCTGAATTTAAAAATTCACTCACAACTGAATTATGAAGATTAAAAGTTCTCAGATACCACAATACAAAATAACACTTTAATTGGCTTTTTCTTTTCTCTCTCACTCTTTTTCTTATACATGGTTTCATTTATTTATCAAAACACTGGTGATTTCAAGTTGAGAATATACTCCTTTAGATTATTTGGGAGGAAGATAAGAAAAATTAAGGAAAAAAATCAAACATTTTAATACAAATAGTGAAGCAATTTATCATTGTAAAGTTTTCTTGAATTACTTGAATTTTTCAAGTCTCTACAGCAGTTATTTTCAGCAAGTTTACAAAAAAAGCATGGTTTAATATTTAAAGCATTTTGACCTGGATTTTGAATCTATCACACACTTGAACTGACATGACTGCTACTGTAAATTTTTTAAAACACATTATTGTGTTACTCTAAATAATTATGAAATTATCTCACCCTCCCCAGAACATAAAAAATCTGATTTGTTCTTTGTGTTCAGTAAATAAATGATATCATCTTGCTGCCAATAAAGAGTAAACTCACAAATTCTTCATTTAACTATTAACTATTAATAGGTAAAAATAATATTTGAGACCAAATTTGCAGTTTCCTTAATTCAGCAGTCGGATTTTTTTCTGAATACTTTTGTCATTGGGAATAAAGCATGACAGCTGATTTTAAAGTGGAAGATTATTAACCCGCAAAAGCATATATCATCATCATTAGTATTGGTGTTTAAATGATAATATATGCAGTCATATTGCCACAAAAAAAGAGGGAGATTTGCAAAATGAATAGCTTAAAAACACTAGGAGACTGTTCATTTCTAACTAAGTCTAGAATAGTCATAATACATAATGATGTAAATTACTAGCAGATCAGATCATTTGTCCTGTACGTTTTTCTAAATTAGAAGATAGAGCCAGGCTTCTAGCTCTTTTTTTCCTTTTGATAGTGATTTGCAAGATGATTTTTACTTACATTAGAAGGCAAACCCCCAAAACTCAACACATCATTACGCTTACTTTTACTACTGTTTCTAAACTAAACACACACACGACACCATGTTAGTACTAATAATAGACTAATGATGCTACTTTTCTTAGAAACTAATTTAAAGTTTAAATCTTGTGATACTCTACCTTATAAAACCATAAAACATCTTTTCTTAACACTTTTTTAAATAACTCCTTCTTATGCACTCCTGACTCCTCAACTTTATTGTTTTCACAATGCAGGCAGTAAATATCTATGCTTAGAGGGTTCCCTGGTAGTGTAGTGGCTAGGCTTTGGCACTCTCAACGCTGTAGCCTGGGTTCAATTCCCAGCCAGGGAACTACCCCCAAAAACAAACAAACAAACAAAAAACTATGTTAGAAAGCCTCTCAGGCATTCAAGAAGTTCAAGGCTGCTCTCCATAGCATGAACAATAGGCACCTCATTTCACACTGTTGCCATCCTCTGGTGACTTCGTTCATGCTTCCAGTTCTTCTATTAGTAACAAAGATTTCATTGCCAGGATAATTATTCACCTTTGGAGATTAGAACATGTGTGAGGTGCCCAGCGGAAGATACAACTGGAAGAACCATCTTATGTCAATAAAAAACAAACATTAACCTTTGTGTAATTATTCCTTGAGTTAACCTCTTTCAGTGAATAGTACTGAATTACATGATTACAGATTTTTATGTCAATAAACACAAAACTGCTACAAAAGCCTGTAAGGTTATTAGACACCTTACTACCAATACGACTTTACCGGTTCCACTAGCTGGTAGCTGTGAAACGTGTAAAAAAATCTGGCTGTGGGAATATGCTCCTTGGTTTATTGAGATATCACTAAGATAGGAAAGATGACCTGAAAGGCAGTTGTACTCAGTCTTCTCTAGGTTTTAAAAATAAGAAAAAATATAACTCCAGAAAATTTCTCAAGTAACTAGAGACTTAAAAAAAACCCCTAAATTTAGTTTAGCCCTTGAAAGCCTTCTAATTAAAAAAAAAAAAAAAAAGTTGTAGGTATTCTAAGTTCACAGCTTTCTTAAAGGTGCACAAAACTGAAAAATATGTATTATTATTTTTAAAGTATTGTATTTGTGGTATAATGTTAAATATTTAATATTTGCTAAATTTTATTTAATTTGTTATTTATTGATATCAATAAAATAAAATTAAAATTAGAAACATTTCTAACTTGTTCAGAGTTTGTCATTATGCAAGTCATTGGCTATATAATTCCTTTAAATTATTTCTTTTCTTTATTTTTTTTCTTTTTGGTTGGTTCCCTGAGTGGGGATTGAGCCCAAGCCGCGGCAGTGAGAGCACCGAAGCCTAGCCACTGCACCACGAGGGAACCCTTACCTTAAATTATTTCTTGGAGTTCCCTGGTGGTGTAGTGGCTAGGCTCCGGCACTCTCAATGCTGCGGCCTGGGTTTGATTCCCAGCCAGGGCACCATAAAAAAAAAAATTATTTCTTGTGGAGAAATTTTATATAAGCTGTTAATCATAGCTCTACCATGATCAAAATATGAAATATCTTAACATAAAATTATGTTGCAATTAACTATATATTTATTTATACATATATTTATGCTTAATAGTATAGTATGTAAATAAATTAATTAAATAACTAACAACTCATAAATTGTATAATAATTTGTAAGTAGAACAGTACACTATTCTACTTTGGTCTTCAGAGACCAAATTCCCAAGCAATTATTGGCAATTTATTAGCAATTATTAGCAATTAGCTATTGTTAGCAATTAGCAATTGTTCCTAAAATAGAAATGCTACAATTACAGTTTAACACCAGTTTCAAAAAACAAAATAAGCAATTATTGTAGATTACCTGCAATTTCCCATGATTACAAGATCTTTTTTCTAAAAACAAAGACATTGTTAAATATTTCTAAATGTATCTGCCTTAGCATATTTGAGTTTATAATGAAAGTTGTGTCAGTGACTTTTTCTCTTTCCTCCTGTACCTGTGAATTTGGTTTTATTTTTGTTTAAAATAAGTGGGGGCAAAACTAAGTTAGAAAAGTCCCATCTAGGCTTTGCAAATATTTGGAGTATGATAAAGCCAAAGCATGTAATTTATAAAGACAATTTTCCACTTCAAGTAGGCTTTATTAAGGGAAATTCTCATTATTTTTGAGTAATTTAAAGTGATACTTTGAAGGGATTTTGAGGTTTGAATAATGCTAATTTTAAGCCTTTTAAAAGCAAACAAATATTCCAAAATTTAATAACTATGTCCTGCTAAGTTTCAAAATCAGAAAGTTTGGATTTGATTCCATATACTCAGAACAATGAATCGTATGTAGTCCTAATTTAGTAACATTTATCTTTCCATTATTTAACTGTTTTCCAAAATATATTCTATTTTTCCTGAAATAAAACACATAACTTTTCCACACAAAGAAAGCAGGTATTCGTATAATGATTCCTAGCATTATGCCACATTAATTTTTTCTAAGAAATCTACAATTATTTAGAGCTGTTTTTACTATACTGATGTGGGCCAAGTACAATCCCTATTTTATAGAATATGATTGCCCTATGACACAAATTTGAAAATTTATACAAAACTTTATATTACACAAGTAACTTTCCCCAGTGTTCTATTATGTTTTAGGATGTCAACATACAAATAGTTTAAATGTAAAATTAAAAAAATTTTTATTAAAATGATGAGCATTGTAAAACTCTGCTATAAACTGGCATATTATAGCATGGATATAGGCACAAAGTCATAAAATTTCTTCCAAAATGTAATTATTTATTTTTTAAAACCACTACATTTTACAAATAACTGAAAATATGGGTAATCTTTCTGTCCTTATATTGTGCCCATCAGCAATGGTGTACAAAGGCTGTGCAGAAAAAAATCCAGCCATAAATGCCCCTATTTTTCATATTACATGGCTGGATACTTTCCAGACAGCCCTCGATCACTAGTGTATAACTGAAATTGGTTGTTTTCACTGAATTGATTAGTCATTTCAACTTTGGCTTAAGATTGAAGGTCAGCCTCGGCCTCATAAAAGACTTCAGAAAGAGCTTAGTTAGAGATTATCCCATGAAGATCTGCACCATCATTAATGAACTGTTACTTGGACCCTCCAAATAAGGACAGAGCTGCTGGCTTGACTTGGAGAAAATTTTAGTTTAAAACACGAAGTTATGCCAAAGAGTCAGAGGAATGTTTTCCTGGGAAATGTCACGTCAAGGACATCACAGATAACTGAAGATCATCCCTGAATGTATTAATGTTCAGAGCCATGATTTTTGCTTTAGTGTATCTGTCAAATTACCTCTTTTTGTTACGTACCACCATGTAGTTATTGTACTTACTATTTCCTAAACAGTTCAGGCAAATTATCACTGATACATGTTTGGGATAAGTAAATATTATCATTTTCTCCTCACAATGTGACTGTTAGTGCCAAACAAGAGTTTTGCAGTTGAGTTTTCATCACAAAATGAATGTCATTTGGGGAGAGCAGAAAAGCAGACTATCGGTAAAACTACTGAAGAGTTTATTCCCTGGGATTTCTGTTGTCAAAGATGTAGCTTCCAAAGATAATGCATCCTAAAATTGTAGAATTTTAAAATGGAAAAGGACATTAACAATTTTCTAGTCCATCCCTTTCATTGGTCAGAATAAACTGAAGCCCTGAAAGGTGAAATGACTTACTAAAGATCACGTAATTTGTTGCCAAGACATAGCTTCTAGAACAGTGTTTTTTTTCTTGGCCAGAATTCTAAAATGCAAGTTTTCCATTTTAATTGTGATATTAAACTGCCTCAATTTTGTTTCTTTTTAAAACATGGAAATTGAACACAATGTTATGAATAAAAATTACTAAGTTCATATCTCTCCTTGTTTATTTTTAAGCTCGAAAGTCAAATGTAGAACAATTATGATGGACTTTTCAAAGGAGTAAATACCATAAGTTTGGGGCCCAAGTCTTCTTTGGACCCCAATATATATGGTTTCTTCAACCCTAATTGGACAGAAAATATGTTAAAAGCTTTTTTCCCAGAAAAGGAACACTTGACAAATTTAAAAACATTTATTTCGGGTTAGGAGAGAAATTTTTCCCAAAAACCAAGTGAGATAAGTATAGTCATCCTGTTCCAACAATTTATAACTCAGCCAGGTACAAAGAATGAGGACTATTTAACCATTTGTCTCTTTAAATGAGAAGCTGGGACACAAGTGGTGTGCAGAGGGGAAGATAAATCCGAAAAACTCAAATAACAGGTTCCTTCTGGCTAGAGACGAAGACAAGGGAAACCACACAAGCCCAGATTGTGCAATCTATAAAGACACAGTGATAAAGCGACTCAAAGATAAAGGGAGACAACGGGCTCTTGGACTTACAAGGGAACACCTTGTGAGGAAAGGAAAGAACATTTTAGCGTAATATGGAGTTGCACTAGACCTAAGGAAAGGCCATCAAAACGAATTTTTGAGCAGTCCTCCATGAACTTTAATGAGTCTACATTTCAGCTCTGTGTTCGCAACGCCCGGCGTCTACAACTCAAACGCACCCAGCGTCGGCCAGCCACGCCCGTGAATTCCTGACGTCCCAGCCGAGTGCCTCTGCCTCTGAGCTCAAAAAGCCCCGTGCGTGACAGGGGTTAACCATATCCGGAAGGCTCTCAAAGAGGTCTGCTGGGCGGCAGGACTGCTGCTCTTGATGAGAGGCCTCTTGTTGGATTGGAGACCAGGAGCTGTGGGAAACCCAGAAACAACAAGGCTCAGAAGGGGACGGCAGCAAAGGTCGTAGCTCCTGGTACTGGTCACGGACTAAGAAAGGAAAAGGAGCTCCTCGATCCTTTCCAGCAAACCTCACAGTTGGCAAAGAACGGACATTTCCCACCAAAACCTCACTCCCCAGCAAATTTCATTTCCTATCTCATCCTCAAGTGAGAATCGAGTCACTAATTAACAATGCAATTATGCAACCGTAATTGTAAACCACTCTACTAACATATAAAGATGTGTTTTACCTTTAATTATCAGGAGAGTATAGACAACTTGGAGTTTGAGTACCCAACTGGAAGAAAAAGAACGAGATTATAGTCCCCCCCACCACGCACACCACTATCAGCCCATTCTACCTAAAAATCCTTCACATGGTGGGTTTTTCTTTCATTTAAAAAACTATTTTAAATCAGGTTGCAAAGAAAGAAGTGGGCGTTTCTTATTCTTTTCAGAATGGTCTGAGAAATGCTGTATCGATGCATCTGAGAAAAGAAAAATTAGGAAAACAAGATCTCTTTCAATTTTGTTTTTCAGTCAATACCCGAAATAATGACCAGAAGCAAAAATCCACCGGTGCGTCAGCAAGCAGGATGCTGGGCCGGTCAGCTTCATCCTTCCCCACTGAGCTGTTCTGTGGGCTCCCGCGCCGCAGCTGCAGGCCACTAGAGCAGATAGATAATGTAGGACAGAATGACCAGGCCTATGATGGCAAAGAACATCAGAATGAAAATATCCAGCATTATGGAGTCCTCGCCCGAGGAGTCCTCTGGATTCCAGAGAAACGTGAGCTGTGAGCACCGAGGTTGCAGTCAGTGGAGAGAAATGGCTCCCTCCTCCCTCCACTGCTCAGCCCTCGGTCTCTCCCCCTCCCCCTCCCAGGGCTGGAGACTAAGGGATGCTGCAGCTCCATCAGCAGCTTACTTCCCTCCCCCCAGCACACACACTGCAGCCAACCAATCATAGGGCCCGGGAGCGGGTAACCAAGGAACGGCTCCTTTTAGACCAGGCGGAATTGAAGAGGCTCAATTTCTCCCCAGGAACTCAATCCCACCCCTTTGTATGGAGGAGTCTGCATGATATGGACGTAGGAGGAGATCTGATCTCTATTCAGATGCCCTAAGAATGAATCCTCTTGGCTGCCTTTCCTATTTTTTTTCCTCTTACACATCCCTGGAAAATTATCTCAGAAATATAATGGTTGGGAGTTGGGTGGGCCATTGACAAGTTGTAAAGGTCCCCTGTGAAGAGGCATGGGCATAAGTCTCCTGGGAGTTTCAGCTGGCGTCGCTGGAGATGGAGCTAACGCTTACGGGATTTCTATGCTGTGCCAGACATGGCACACGTGGGGCGATTTCCTTTATATAATAGATGAGGCTCAGAGATGGTCAGGAACGTGCCTAATGTTTCACTGGAAATGGAAGAGACCAAGATTCAAAACCAGGCTTGCACGCTCCGGAGTCCAGGTTCTTCTCTCTCCCCGGACTGGCCCACCCTGTTAGTCTGAGATGCCCCCCAGCCCTACCTGCACTGCTCAGGTTGTGATGCATTTTGCTCAGGTCACTCGGTTTACAGTGTGAGCACCAGAGGTCTCTCCCCCTTGTCTATTCCTTGTGTCTTTGTGGTCATTACCCACATTCTTGTTCTCTTTTGTATCCACTTCAGAGAGGTCCCTGTGGTGTTACGCCCAGAGAGGGCACTAAAGAACTCTCAGGCCCATCCCTGTGCAGTAAGAGTGTCTGGAGATGCAAATTTAAGTGGCTTCTCTTGAGGGAAAAGGAGAATGGATGTTTTATTTGTGTTGCTTTTAGGTCTCTTTCTGCCTTATTTCCCAGTAAATTTAAAAAATTCCCAGTGACAACTCTGAGGTCTAGTGTCCTAGGCCCCACCCCCAAGTAATTCTTTGGAAGGGCCTGGGTGTGAGGGCATTAATATGCTCCCTCCTCATGCTAGGTCTCAGGAACGTAGGCCACTTCTAGAAACTCCTTCCATTGGCCTGTCCCCCGGAGGAAGAGCAGGGAGTGATTCCCTCCCAAACACACTGACTGCCCCCTCAAATTGCTCAGGTGAATGCAGCCTCCAGGGGAGACGGGGGTGCAGCTCCCAGACAAAAGGGCGCGAGATTCGCCAACACATTCCCTTCTAGTGGGAAAACATTAGCAGCCGGCGCCTTCGCCTTCGGGGAAGCAGGTGTCAGTATTGTCTTCAATTATCCCACCCAGCGCCTCCTGACACTCCCTACATTGCTCAGCCCTGCTGACACTGGGCTGTCATTCTCCCCATTGTCGTCATTCCCAATCAGGAAAGCTCAATTCAGGCTCAGTTGGGGAAAGCCCTTTTCCTCTCCACCCTGCTCTTATCCTGAAAACTGAGAATGCCTTCTTCTGAGCCCCAAGTGGGAAATGCCCTCTCCACAAAACAGCCAGCCATGAGCTCACTGGTGGCACCCAGCCAGGGCCAAAGGGTCTGGATTCTTTCTCTAGTACTGCCCACTTCCCAACCCCACAGAAGAGAGGAGGCCATCTGACCTTCCGGTTAGAGGTTAGATCCAGGGCATCTGGAGCAAAGAACAGAGCACAGGAGATACTAAAATGAGACATGCAGAACCTACTGACACCTTAGATTTATCCCAGGGGGGCTAGGCTGACCATACGTACCATTTGAAACGGGACAGTACCATTGTTTTCTGTCCCATTTAAAATGACATGTCTGGTCAGCCTATGCAAAGGGCACGGGTACACAGCCCACTGTGGCAAGTAGCATGGCATGAGGATGTGAGCACTAGGGAGCCAAGACCTCCAGCCCAGCTGTGGGACTTGCACCAAACCACTGCCTTGCGGGCTTTTAGTGAACCCCATCTGGAAGATGGACATCACAGTATGTACCTCTCTCACAGGACTGTTAAGATCAAAGGAAAAAATGTGTTAAGGATTACACTCCTAAGGCATTGTGAAGATGCCAGACCACCTAACAGCTTCATCCCATGCCGTCTCCCACTGCACTGTCTCAGTCCCATCATTTCATTCCTCAAATATGTATGTGCCAAGCTCCTGTGTGCACAGCTAAAACTGCCCTCCAGCTGAGCGCGTTCATTAATTCAACAAATATTAGTTGAGCAGCCCCGAGCCTGATCCTGGGCAGGCACTGAGGGACAGAAGCCTAGTGAAGGAAGTCAGACAGTAAGAGAATACAGGAGCTCAGGGAAGTTTCTGGGAGTATCACCAAGCTGGGCAGAAGGATACAGTCAAAAGCAGACTGGTTCTTGATGAAGAGGAAGTGCCAAGGCAAATTAAAGCTCCAGGCTGACAAACTGGTCATTCTCTCCTCGAAGGATGGCAGGGCTCCCAGGGTGACAGGCCAATGCCCCAAGCAGATGGGACTGGGACACACACACACACACACACACACACACACACACAGCACCACAGAGCCAGAGAGAAAACCAAGTCCACAGGTAAAAATTATACTTTTATTTGAGTCACCAGAAAGATTCACTTGTGGTCCAAGTTAAATGTTCAGAATCATAACAGGCCAGAAGGATTTGATCCCAAGCACAAGCCCACGAGGGAGGGGACCAAACAGACCAAGAGACAACCACCCAATATAAAAAGATGAGTGACACTTCACACACACAGATGAAATGTTCGAACAGAGGCAAGTTTCACATGGTCATTTGTTTCTTTTTAAATACAGGTTTGTGGGGTGGTATAATTTTTTCCAGCTATTAAAAAAACGGGGGGGGGGGGCAAAGTGCACATGTGAGGGGGAAAAAAAGGCAAAAATCAAGCAATAGTTTTCCCTGGAGGGACAAGAGGAAGAAAACAGGAAGCAGTGTTGAGAGAATTCATTTTTCTCACCATTGGGCTTCTTATTATTGGTCCACTAATGTTATATTCACATTCTAGCTCTGATGTATCGTCTTTTCTGGGATGAGATCGGCTAAGACCTCTGTGAACTGTTAAGACAAGGCCAGGGACTCAGCCCAGCTCTTAGGTTCTATGTTCTAGGAGATAGATGGTTCTGGAGAGGAACAAGGACTCCCAGCAGCCCCTGGGTCCCTCAGCACCAGTGTGATGGTCCCCCCTCTATGGTGTGTAAGAAAAGGTCCCCTATTTTTAGGCTGGGAGGAGCAGAGGGCCCGGCAGCAAGATTCCAGTGGCCGGTGCGCCTTATTTTGGAAGCTGAGTGGAAAGGCTGTTTCTTGCTCCTCCCACCCTCCCCACCGCAGGTCCCCCACAGGATGACGTGTCTCTGACCTTTGGCCCCAGAATCCATGTTGTGCTTTGAGATTAAGAGGAAATGGAATGGACCAGCGCCTCCCCCAAGACTCCCCAATTTGCTCCCTCACCCAAGTCACCCAATACAAGGCCCTCATCTCCCGCAGCTGTCCATGCAGGAGAAGGGGTTGGAAAAGGCAGTGGCTCCTCCCCGATGGCCATTTTCCTCAGCTCTGAGTAGGGGTAAATATTCCCAACTTTTCTCACAAGCAGCGAGGACTGGATTGTTGACCGTGTCTGCAGGGCCCTCCCCGCTGCACGGTACAAGGACGCAAAGGTGTGAACTGGGGGGCCTGAGTGGACTTGGGAGGGAATGACCAGGGGGGAGATGAGAAAGCCCAGACGTGAATAAAGCCAGGCAAGGGTTGTCACAGCCACCAACGAGGGGCAGAAGGGACTTGGAGATAGCACCATCTTTCCCTTCCTCATCCCAGGGTCTGTGCTTCCAGTTTTGTAGCCTGGGACCCTCTCCCAACACTTTAAGAGGACTTCAGGTAAGCAAGGGGGAGGCCTGAGAAAGAGTCCCCCAGAGTGAGGCACCCAGTGTGGGTGTCACAGGGTCCTCTGGCCCCTCCTCTGAGAGATGAGGGGAAGAGAATACGCCTGGGGCCATGAAGCCTTCCCCCACCACTTCCCCAGCACCCCCCAATATCAGCCCCCCCCAATCTCAATCATCACCTCACTTCTGCCCAGGACACTGCAAAAGGGGGTGGGTGGGCTCCCTCCATCTGGGGACAGAGGGAAAGGAGGAAGTTTCACTCCAAAGAAAACATAAGGAACTTCTGTCCGCCCAGGGCCGTCCCCTGTCACCGAGGGTTTTGAGGGGACGTGCCAGGGGAAGGCAGCTCTGCACACCTCTCATGAGCCCCGCCTCCAGCAGGCCGCACGGCCCCTCCTCCCAAACTCACACTAGCCTGTCACAGACACCTACAGACACACACATGCGAAGTTCTGGAGATACAGAGGGTCCTCTGGCTTTGCACAGTTCTGGTCCACTTGGTGGCAGATGGGAGGGGAAGCCATGGAAGGCCAGAGACATCGTCCCATGAGGAGTGGCCCACCCAGCCCAGATCCCAGGGGGCTGCGCCTCAAAGGCCAAGAGGCCCGAGGCCTGGCAGCTCCACCTTTCAGGACCATGGCTTCCGGCCAAGGAGGCCGGCCAGGGTCCCTGGAGGCTGGGGGTGGGAGTGAAGGAAAAGGCTGCGGAGAGAACCCCGTGTTCCCTTCCTTCCTGCAGCTGTCCTCACAAGCGAGAAAGGCGCGGACCCGACCTACCGTGCTTCCTGGGGAGCGCCTCGCCCACACCCGGTCTGCGTGGGCAGAAGAGCCAAATCACAGTGTGAGGAGAAACGTGTGGGGAGGACGAAGGAACCCCAAAGCGGGAACTTTCCCTGCTTTGCTGTCCTTGAGACTGGGTGGGGGGACTCCTGAGGGCCAGCAGCCCCACTTTGAGAAGCAGGGGCAAAGCCCTCTCACTGGTACCTACACAGTGGCAGCCCCCTCCCAGGGACGTATGCAGCCCCTGCCCTGGGAGTCCCGGGGCTCACCCCAGCCCTGGAATGTTCTGGTGGGTGAGGAGGTGGGCAGAAGGGTTTGAGGGGGCAGCACAGAGAGGAGGCAGGGGCCTGGGAGCTGACGGGTCTCTCATTCCCACCAGCCACCTCGCCCCCTGGCCTCAGCCACCCCCACAGAGGTCCACCTGTTCCATCCAGAGAGAAAACCAAGAGGTTGGTCAAGGGGGAAACCTGCCAGAGGAAGGAGCCTGCAAAAGTGGCAGAACAAGGCTTCAGGTGGCCCAAGAAGCTGGAGGAGGGTGGGAATAAACAAGCTGTCGCAGATTTAAAAAAAACAAAGACACTGAAGGGTGGACAGGTCACACCCAGGACGGATGCGATGCCGTGGAATGCACTGAAGACTGGAGGGGTGGGGCAGTGCCCCACGGGCTCAGATGGCCTCCACGTAGTTGGCCGGCAGCATCCCCGTGTCCCCGGTGCGCTCCACGGTCCCGTACATCCAGCCGTCATCGATCTGCTGCACGTTGACGATGGTGTCCCCATCCTGGAAGGAGACCTCGTCCTCATCGGCAGCGCTGTAGTCGTAGACGGCGCGGTACCGCTTCTGCGGGGGTGGGGGCACAGTCAGCCCAGGCCCAGCTCCCCCCTCCCAGTTCTCTGGAGCAGAGCCCGGGTGAGCAGTGGGCCAGGATCTGGGAAACAAGGAAGGGCCGGGCCCTGCCACCGCTGTGTCTCTCACTTCCTGAGAGCAGTCACCCTTTTCCAGTGGATGTGGCATCTACTAAGGGGCAGGCACAAGACAGGGACTGAGGTTACAACAGCTCTGCCCCGTCTCTCAGAATCGGAATGAAGGAAGGTCCAACGGACACGATGGCAGTTAGGGTGTAAAAATAAGGCATGCTCTGTGTACCAGTCTCGGAATTATCATAAGCACCAGCTTTTTTTGAAGTTGTAACAAATCTGGTTTCACTCCCAGGTTCAGGACAAAGACCTCTATTCTTGGGAGAAAAATCTCCAGGTGACCCAAAAGATTTCTATCAAGTTCTACCTTCCGATCTCAGCCAAAGTCTTGTGCTTAAACTCTAGGAAATGTCCAATAAAAGCACATGAACTCCAACTGCGGTCACAGATGACAACAGGAGCCGGGGGTCAAAACTCAGGGAAAACCAGGCCTCGTGGGTGGCCTTTCTAAGAAGAATCCATGAGTTGGGTCCTTCCCTGAGCCCACCCATCTCTGGCTGCCCCAGGCCTCAGGCCTCTGATCTTCTACGTCCCATCTCCCCACCGGGGGTGGAGGCCTCAGCTACTCACCCCGCCCCCGCCTGGGGCGCCACGCTGTATGGAGACTGGGGCTGCGGGCTCCTTGTAGCCGCCATAGGACTGGGCCGCCTGCTGCTGGGGCTGCTGATAAACTGGAAGATGGGAGGAGACAGGCCTCAGATACTACCTTGCCAAGCCTGCCCCCCCCCCCCAAAGTCCCCTTCCTTCCGCCACGAAGCCTCATCATGTACTCCCACTCACCGCACCCCTGCTCAATCCCCACTTCTCAAAGGCTATGTCCGTGCGTGCACACTTGCAGGTGCTGCATATCCTACACAGGGTCCCCATCACGCTGGGTGCCCAGCCCAGCTCTGTCCTCAGTGGGGATGGGACCTGAGGGGGGGTGTGTGTGCAAATGAGGCTTCTCCCCACCCTGTAGCTGGCCTAGCCTCAGGTCCTCCACCTCTGCACAGGCCTCAGGCTCACCTGGGGTGCTGGTCGGAATGTGGTGAGGCTGCTGCTGCTCCTGGGGCCGCCGGTAGCTGCCGCTGTCCTGGGAATCTCTGCGCTCCGGCTCCATGCCCTCGCCCCCGCTGGGGCCCATGCGGCTCTTCTCAAACTCCTCATGGTATTTGATCTGCAGGGGCAGAAAGTGATAGGTAAAGCTCCCTCCCGTTATCCCGCAAGACCCCGGTATGGGTGAGACTCCCCAGGGGCTCCAGGTAGAGACAGCCAGGTCCTCATGGGAAATCAACCAGCTGAGTGCCCTTGGACAGGCTACCTGCTGGGCCTCAGTGTCCACCTCTCTAAAATGGGACGTCAGCTTCTAGCCCAGGCCTGGCTGGAGGAGCCAATGAGATGATGGATGGAAAAGGGCCGTGTAACTAACACACCAGATAAATGCTGAGTGGTCACTTTCATGGGCCTGTGGCGGGGGCAGGGGCTGCCCTGCCTCCAGCCTGGTCGAGAGTAGCAGGAGCAGCAGTTCTGTTCACAGGTGCCAGGTGCTAGGCTAGATGCTCCACATCACGGCCCACTTGGCCTTGTCAGCACCTACGAGGGGGTATATTACAGTCCCCATTTCACAGACAAGAAAACTGAGGCACTGACAGGCAAGTGAGCTGTCTAAGAACACACCAACTCCAGAGCCTGTGTTCTTAATCAGTAGGTGATTCGGCCTCTTGTGGATGGGAGTGGTGGAGGCCAGAGCCCAGCCTGAGGGGACAAGAAATGCTGAGACCTCCCTGAGGGCAGGTCATTTTGAAGATGGGTCCTCCCCTCTGGTCCAGTTCCAAAAATGGGTTAAAAAAAGGTGGTGGTGGTGGTGGGGGTGCCCAGAGAAGTGACACTCCTCAGGCACTCAGTAAGGGTTGGCTGAGCTGAGCTTGCCCGGACCCCGGAGACTGTCCAGAGCTCCATTTCTTAAAATATGGTCTTCGGACTATCTGCTTCCAACGCACCTGAGCGCCTTGTTAGAATGCAGGTTCCGGGGCCTTTCACAGAATCTACAAAATCAGGGCTGGGGTTCTGAACCATGCATTTTACAAGAGCTCCCCAGGTGAATCTGAAGCAGGCTCAGTGTAAGGACCAGTGATCTAGAGCCCAGCTCGTCAAACCATGGTTCAAGTGCCCACAGCCTTTTTGCTCAGGATCTGTGAGCTAAGGACGGTTTCTACATTTTTTTTAATGCTGGGACAGGGGAATGAAGAGGAATAATATTTTGTGACTCAGGGAATTTCTCTGAAACTCAAACTTCAGTGTTTAGAAATAAAGTTTTATCGGAATGCAGCCATACCCATCCATGTCCTTGTTACCTATGGCTGCTTTCATGCCATCACTGCAGGGCTGAGGGGCTGTGACAGAGGCTGTACGGCCCACAAAGCCTAAAATATTTACTCTCTGGCCCTTACAGAAAGGGTTTGCTGACCCCTGCTTGCCCAAGTACTTGCATACTCCTGCTGGCAAAGTGTTTTAGCACAGTTCTCCCAAATTAGGTCTATTGTATAAATTACATACAAGCATCACTTTATAAATATGGAATGTATATTGTAAAACTTATACCCAAAACTATATGAATAAAAAAATTATGAGATAAAAAAGAAGCAGAGCCAGGAGCTCTAAGGGCTTTTCCCCTGTACTCTTCTCAGTGGCACGTTGCCCACACCCTACCTTGATGACCCCCGATGGGGGTCACTTTTTAGAGAGGAAACTGATGGGGAAGAGAGCAACCAAGGAAAGGTGCCAAGGCCCTCGGTTTGAGTGTTCCGGGTGTTCTGGGAGTGGCAGGTTGGCCAGGGGGTGGGGAAGGAATTGGGACAGAGAGTGACAAAATCGCTCCCCCTCACCCCCAGAGGAAACTCAGAAAGCAGGACACTGAGAAAAAGTGTCCCAGGCAGGCCCAGAAGTGTCTCCAGGCCGTGGGCCACTTGATGGGAAGCTGGTTCTCGCTTCCCGGTCATCACGATGCTGCCCTGTTTTCTCCCAGTGGAAAACGGGGAGAGAGGAGGGGCAGGCGGCGGGCAAAGCCTGCCCTGTGTCCGGGAGCAGAGGGAACCAGTGACCCCGTGCCCTGGAACCCTTGGCGGAGGCCTCACAGGAGCGGTCCAGCCCGGGGAGCCCCTTTGGCCACCTACTCCCACGTTCTTGGCTGCCTTCTCTCCTGCTCCTCGGCATCCGCTTCGCACACAGGGTAAGAGTTGACACTTGGCCAGGCAGGGCTTCCATGTTAGTAGCTGAGCTAAAGGCCTGAGGGTGTGGCCAACTGAGAACCTCTGAAGCCTACTTCTGGCTTAACTCACTGCAGCCTGGGATGGGAGGACAGGCCCTGCAGCAGCAAAGCCCAGCATGGGTCCAATTTGAAGTCAGAGAGAGCCTCCCTTAGGGGTTTGGGTCAGGACCAGCCTCCTCCTCTCCCGGCCCCTTCCCTGCATGCCCAAGCAGGAAGCAACACCCAAATGGCAAAACAGACTGAGCCTATCCCAGCCAGCCCTGGCCAGACTGAAAACCCATCCATCTCCCAGCTCGCACTCGGAAGGGCACCCAGGGGTGAAGTTCTCAAGACCCAGGGCCAGTGCCCTGTAATCAGATTCCTAAGATAAGGGCAAAAGGTGAGTCCCCTGCAGCCCCCCTCCCTCAGTGACCCCTGTCCAGGGAAAGATGGGCGGGGGACAAGGAGCGGGGGACCCCCCCCCCAGGCCTCTAGGCTGACAAGGCAAATGCCCTTCTGACTTTTGTCCTGGAGGTGGGAAAGTTCAGCTTCCCAGGTTTACTTTCTATTAATGAAAAGAGGCCTGACCAGAAGCTGGTGGCCAGGAGAGGGAAAGCACATAGATGGAGGCAGACAGAGGCCCGCATGAGCCCGAAGAGTGACGGGGTGGGCTGGGAAATAGTTATCCCTGACGCTGGGGGCCTAGCTACCCTGGGCAAAGCCCGCTTCTCTGGGTGTGACTATCACACCAGGGGAGGGGTGACAGAGAACCCTGAGGAAGAGGGCATCTGGTCCCAGCCAAGGCCTGTGCTGTCCCTTAGCAGTGTCCTACAGACTCAGTCCTTCATCACAGACTGCAGCATGCCTCCTATGCCTCATCCCTGGGAGGTCATGGAGCGCTTCACTTACTCAGGTGACCCTGGGAGAGTCCCTTCCCCTCTAGGCCTCAATTTCTGCATCTGTAAACGATGCCATGGTACCACCCCGGTGGTCTAGGCTCCCAACCAGCTCTCGAAACCTAAACAAACTCTACAGCTGAAAGTAAGTATGGACGTGTGTGTTTCCACAAGTGGGTGGTACAAGTGATCTTGCTCCTTAAAAAGCCAGTACATGTGGATCAACATTTATATAATTAGGGCCAGCTGACACAGGTGGCTGGCACAATGACAGCCTGAACATGAAAGAAACCTCCCCTCATCGATATAGGTACCACCTGCTATTATTAATATTAATAACCTTCACATCGGCTCAGCTTTTCACATTAAGTTCATAAAGGCTCTTGGCACATTATCTCCCTTGGCCCTGACAACCATCACCCCGAAAAGTAAGTCGGATAGGTACACCTTAATTGCCACTTTACAGAAAAGGGAAATGAGGCCAGAAGTTAAATGACTTCCCGAGGCAGAGCTTTCATTACTCTGTAAGGACTGAGGCTGGTGACACAAGGACAAAGTCACAGCTGGACGGGCCCTTCCCCTCTAGGGTAGGCATGGAGCAGGGCAACCACAAGCCCCAGTCTGCCCACAGTCCCGGGTTCTGTCTTCTGTTCTGGAATAAATACGAATAGCACCACTTTCACTCTCAGAAGGGATGATAATCATAAAATAAGGTCACCCTGACTTTGAGAAGAGGATGCCAGGCATGTAAACTCAGGAGAGGCAGCGCAGAGGGCATATCAGACTGAAAACAGGGGGGCTGCACCTCCCTTCTGCCTGGGCCCACCTGGATAAAATGTCAGCACTCTGAACTTCCTCTTCCTCCCTTCCTCAGCAAATAAGGAAACTGTATGATTACTTTGCTAACAGACCTAATGGTTTGAAAAGCAAATAGGCACATTAAAGGGTATTATTAGCATATCTGAAAGAGGAGAAAACATTTTCCGGACTCTAAGGGCTTGGGTGATCCCTGCTCCAAGGTTAGCAAAGTTTTGATCTCCTAAAGGCCCTAAAGGGAGTTCATCATAAGCCCAGATGTGTCAGGAGATCCCTTTAAGAACTGTTCTGAGCCCCCATGGAAGGATGACACACTCTAACAGTGCCCATGACATGCAAGTGCACGTGGTTGAGGGGCCCAGGTCTAAGGACCCTCCCCATTCATCCAGGCCTCTGCTAGCCAGGCCTGCATGGTGACCAGTTGAGGGTTCATTCCAAAGCTAAAGAAAATACACTTTAAGTGATGTTAAGTGATGTTTTCTTTTTTTCTGACACCCCTGCTCTCCTTATTGTGATGAAAAACAAAGGTCTGACTCCACACGTTGCTCTCACATGATTCACCATCATGGCCCAGGAGGGAACATCAGACTTTGAATGGAATAATCAACTCATTAGCCAGGGTCTCTTTTTATAACATCTTCCATTTGCTGAGGGCCTATTAGTGCTTTATTCATTTCCTTTGCTCAGCCAGCCCAAGAAAAACATATCATTATCATCCCTATTGTACAGATGGGGAAACCTAGGCTCAAGAGATGGTTAAGAAGTGGCTAACATTTTATCCTTAGTTCTCAACCACCACGTAATACTGCTCCCTATTAGAAACTAAAAATACTTTGTTTTTAAAACAAATGGAAATCTGTGTTCAATCTCAGAGAAATGAGAGTCAAAACTACAGTGAGATACCCCTACACATAACCAAAATGGTTAAGATGAACAAGTCCAGGATGCAGAACCATGGAAACTCTCATTACTCCTGGCAGGAGGGTAAATCAACTGTTTGGAAAATTCTTCAGCATTACCTGGTAAGGTTGAAAGAATGTACACTCTAAGACCCAGCAATTCCACTCCACACAAATGCTAGGAAATATGCATGAGGATGTCCATATACATGGAAACGATCCAAATGTCTCTCAACACCAGAATCGATAAAATGTGGCGTTAAGTACAAAATGGAATACTATACAGCAACGAGAGAGGATGAACTACAGCCACACACAAAAACATGTAGATGAATCTTTTAAACCCAATGTTGCCCAAAGGAAGTGAGATTTAAAAAAAAAAAAGAACATATGCTCTATGTGCAAAATTACAGTGTTTAGAAATTTAGTTACATATTAAAATTATAAGGAATAGCAGTTTCAAAAATTAAGCTACAGTATCATCCAACAAACCTGACTCCATGCCATTTGACTCTAAGGCTAGAATTTTGTTTGACTTCACTGTTTACTACAGCTGAGCTTAGGACTATAAGCTGCTAATTATTTTTGATTGATAGGGATGCAAAGGATTTCTGTCTATAGCAAGGATATCTCCAGAGTTTGTGGTTTTATGGTCTTGTAGGACTTTAACCACTTCTGTAACTAATGGCAGGACATTAACCAGTTCTGTACCCAGCGTGTTCTTTCACTGACTAGGCATCAGTTCTGCCTGTCATAGCCTCCATCCTCCAGCTGGCCCCTCATAATTAAGTTAAATGTATGATAGATGCTCACTGCATGAGAGATGTTTTTAACACTTGGAAAACCCCATTTTGACAGGGGTACAGTACTGTTCTGTTTCTTGACTTGCGTGGGTTTACTGTATAGGTTACTGGGTGTTACATTTCACAGAAAAAGTTAAAAGACACAAAACTGTGTGCAGAAAATCAACACACAAGTAAATACGTAGGTAAATAAAAGCATAGCTTCTCTACTCGAAGGCAGTGGCTCCCACAACAGGGCCTCAGCAATTAAAGTTTCCCATTCATTACAGTCACTAGAGCTCATGACCAAAGGCCAGGATTCCGAAAGGAAAAACTTCAGCCCATAGCAGGTGGCCTCGGCAATCAGGCCTTTAGATGCCTTTAATAAGACACAATTACTCACCACAAGTGTGGAACTTATAGTATCTTACCTCAAAAGTTCCCACACATTCTCCATACTAGATCATGGCCCGACTTTTCAGCCAAACTTTAGTCTGTGTCCCTTCTTTAGTCACAGTGTAAAAAGCAAACAGGTCTGCCTTTAAAGTAATACTAATGGATGATATTTATCGAATGCCAAGCACCTGACATTTTCCTCACAACCACCTTTTAAGGTAGGGCCTCCGGTCCCCATTTTCACAGATGAGGAAACCAAGGCTCAGCAAGGCCTGCCCAGCCCTTGAATGATAGAAGCTGGGATTCTGCTCTCACTGGTTCTTCCAACTTGTCTCTCAGCAGGATGGATGACAGACCACACACATCCAAAGCATTTAAACACCACCTAGGGAGACCAGACACTTGTTTTTAAAATGCTATGGCAGGTAAACCCTCTAGCCCGCAGCATATTTCTCCAGGGAGGTAAATCTTCTCTTTGCAAGATGGTCTGACCTCTGGGAATAGCTAGGAGTCACTACACTAACCTGGCAACTGAGGAACAAGATATATATATATACAGGAACATTATTTTGTGGCTCTCAACACCATCTTTCCCAAAATTCTTCTGGAGGTGGGACAAGTTAACAATGGCTCTGTGCGTGGTTTAAAATTCCCCTGAAGTTGTGGGATGTGGCCAGGCCTGGCACTCTCTGACTGAGGGCCTGGTGAAGTTTTTTCAGGCTCTTAGGTGATGGTTCTCAAACTTCAGTGAGCACCACAATAACCCAGGGAATGTGTTTTATTTTTTACTTTAGGGGGTGATTTCCTGGCTGGGAATCAAACCCACGCTGCAGAAGCCTAGCCACTACACTACCAGGGAACCCCCTCCAGGGAATGTGTTTTAAATGCTGGTTCCTGGGCCACACTCCCAGAAACACTGATTTAGACAGCCCAGAGAGGAGGCCTACAAGCCCACATTTTTTGTCAACTGCTCAGAGGCCCATGTCTGACAGACTCTAATTGCATTCACTCAAACCAAGAGTCTTCCAGCTTTGTGGTCACACCTCACAGGTCCCAGCCAAAGCTGCAAAAGCAGAACCAGGTCAGGTTCAAGTCACCTCCCCCACCTCAGAGCAGAGGACAATCAGCTAATTGCAGCCCTGTGGTTAATGATAAGATGGCTATCTCCTTAAGGTGTGGATGTCTTGGCCACAGTGAGCTCTGTTACCAGGACTCCTCAGACAGTAAGTAACACCTCCAATAACCGGTGGGTGGGAGGGAAGAAGAGCAGGTGCCATAGGCTGGGTGTGGAATATTCTGGAAGCCTTCCAGAAAGGCAGGCAGGAACGACTAGGCCTGCTTGTATCCCCTGACTCCAAACCCACAGGCTGGAAGCAATAAGTAAATGTGTTGGGGGGTTGGAGTTATAGATGGTGAGCAAGCATGAATGACAAAAGACAAGTATCTTCATAATGCAAAGCCACAGAGGTTAAAGAGCCAAGATTCCAGCTTTGTGAGCCATTCTGGCCTTTCTCTATTACCCAAGGCTTCCTTCCCCCTTCCTTTTGGTGAGCTCTAAGACACAGACCTTCTTTCCCTCTCCTTTACCTTTGGCCAGGCCCTAGTTTATAAAGAAGCAACCGAGAAGCTGCTTCTTTTTTGGGGGGTGGGGTGGGGGTGGTTGAGTCCTGGGAGGCGTGCCTTCCTAGCCCAAGGGAAGCCCTCGGTTTCCTTAAGCCACATATTTCAAACTGCAGGTCACCAACTGGTTTGTGAAACCCACCCAGTGAAGTCTACAACCAACTTCTTTACAAAATAAAATAGAAGAGAAATCTCTGAGTATAAGAGCTCTTCCATTAAAGTATCAATTTTGTTTTCTCTCTAAATAAATAAGCAGGTCTGTTTGGTGGGTCACAGTGTGAAATGTATTTCATAGTGTAGGCTGCAGTCAAAGTTTGAAAGCCATGGTCCTGGGTATGGCTGGTTCTCTGGGCTTGGGCCCCAGGTTCTGAAAGCCACCAGAGCCACTGCTGGAGCCCACTCTAAGAACAGCCCAGCTAACCTCTAGAAGGAGTGACCTGCCAAGGAGGCCACGTAGAGGGTTGGGGAGCCCAGGGGTGGATGCTGGTTGGGCCCCCTAAATCCCAGGCCCTTCACAGTCTTTATCCCCAGTCCCTCAACCCAGAGAGACACTGAGCGACTCACTGACCCCTTCCAATTCCAGACATGAAGACAACTGCTTATCTAGTCCTTTATTTGTAGGACCTCCTGGCCCAGCTGGCTGGGAACTCCCTGCAGCTCTATGCATGGGTCTGCAGCCCATATTTCATGCTGTGGCTCACAGCAGCACCCCACCCCCATATGCCCAAAGCCCTCTAGGCAGCCTCCCCACAAGCCCTGTGCCACCCGGGCCACTGGTCTGTGGCTGGGCCAAGCAGGAAACTGAGGCCCGTTTCCCAGCCGTAGGTGCCATGGGGCCTGCTGATCCACCACCTACTCTTCACACCCAGGCCTGCCACAGTCAGACACTGCTGACCGTCCTGGGCGCAGGAGGGCCCAGGCCAGGGGCTGCCAGGCCAGCAGGCAGAGCCCGCTGGGGTTTTTACACAGGAAGGAAGAGCAAACCAAGGTGGGGGAGGAAGCTGAGGGAGGGCGGAAATGACTGCAATGTCAGCACCCAAAGGCAGACAAGGGGGAGGCTGGCCCCTCCCCACCCCTGACACCCAGTTTTAACCTTTGTGCTCAGACAAAACAGCCAGTCTGGACCCAAACACCCACCACAGCCAGGAAAATAACCCCACAAAATTTTATAGAGTGGGGGGTGACTGAGCACGTAGGTCCTCCCTAAAACATCCCCCAAAGAGCAGTCCTGCGGAGACAGCAATGCCATGTGGGCAGAGGGTGGCAAAGGGAGAGACTGGATGCACAGAGGAAAGGTACCTGGGAACCCCAAATGCTTCCCTTCCCTCTGGCTCAGGCAGCCATCAGTCAGGCCCGCCCCGGGGCCTCATTCACGGCAGGGAGGAGACGGGAAGGAAGGGCAGCAGGTCAGTGTGGGTACCACAGGGGCAGGGGAGCTCACATTACTGATCTGGTCCTGGGTCTTCTTGATTCTCTGGAGTTCGGGCGTGTCTGCCACCACGCTGAAGCCTTTGCCCTTGTTCTTCTCAAACTCCTCCTTGTAGCGCACCTGGAAGACCCAGCGAAGAGAGAGCCTAGAGTCAAGTTCGGGGAAGCAGAGAGGGTGCCAGCCGTGCCCACCTCTGACGCAGCAACCAGCCAGGAGAGAGGTCCTGACCAGAAATGCCCCTGTGGTGACATCAGCCACACACCCCCACTCAAAGCAGAAGACTTAACCAAAAACTGTTACACTAAGAATGATGATCCATTAATACATATTCAGTACATTCTGAGTGCCCAATGCTTTACATGAATTATCTCATTTAAATCTTACCATATACAATAGACTCTCAGTTAACCGGCACCCACGGGGGTTGGTAGATGCTGGATAAATATAAGTAGACTCTCTGTTAACCAGAACTCAAGCGACCGACAAAATCTCAAGCTGGCTGTTTGAGTTCCAGTTAACAGAGCGTCTACTGTACTATTATTAGCTCCACTTTACAGATAGGGAAACTGAGCTGCAGCACGTGTCCAGAACCACCAAGATGCAAAGTCTCGTCTGCCTGGCCCCATGCGCCTGGCCCCTGACCCTTCGCTGCCAGCCCATCCTGCCTGAAAGAGTTCCAAAGCCTGCTCCAGCCCTCAGCCTAGCCAGGACAGGGCCCCGATCGCCGAGACCCCGCAAGAGTTTTTAAGTCACCAGCTGAATGAGGGCTGTGCCAAGGGACGAAGTTGGTGCCCGGAAAGGAGGGCAGAGAGCCACTCAGAAGACTTAATCAATGAGCCTTTGACAGGCCCTGCAGCTTCCTGGAGCCTGCCAGGCCAGTTTCTGAGGTCAACACCACAGGAGGGGACACAATTGGTGGGGGTCAGACAGCACTTCAGGACAGAGTTCCAAGCTCTGGGGGAGAATCCCACCTGCCCTCCCTCTTCTGAGAATTCCATGGAAAAGCGAGTGCTAGAGGGACTCAAGTCAGACAGCAGAAAGGACTTCCCAAACACTAAAGGAAATGCAATGAGGAGAACCCTGTCCTCCCCGGGGAGTGTTTAAGGAACAGTGGAAGGTGGAAATAAATGCCCATGGGACAGAGAACTATTCCTTGATTTTCAGCGACTTCACTATCTACCTTGGCAGCCAGCTGTTGCACACCCCACCAGCTGCCTGGCTCTCCTCCAGGGGGATGGCACTGTCCTGGAAGCAGGTCAGCCTAGGACATGAGGCCCTGGACCTTGGGAGTTTCCAGGATGACAAGCCCAGGCAGCTGCCAGGCATGGATGGAAACATCCAACCACAGTGCTGAGCTGCACTATGACCCAACCAACAACATACAAGTGTGCAACCACGGCCCCACCTGGCAGTTCCTCGGCACCCCCTGCCCAGGGGTCAGAGGTCCTTGTTTGTCCCCTGGAGTGCCAGCTCACCCATCCATGGGCTGCTTCCTAAAAGGTTCCTGAACCTCTTTTGTTTGGATCTAGACTGAAAACAAAGGCCTGGACAAGCTTGTTCCCATCAGACTGGAAGTTAACACACAGGTACCAACGCACCCCAAGCACCCAGAACTGCCCAGCATCAGCCCATCAGGAAGGCTGAGGCCAGTACGAGGGCAGTGAGCCCTCTGGGAAAGAGGCACCAGGGCAGGTAAGGCACTTAGAGTCAGAAAAATGTAGCTTCACATACAGACGCCCCAATAGGAATCATCGGGAGGAGGCTTCGTATCACCAAGCATGGGGGAAAAGCCAGAGGGAGCTGGTACTAACACATGCTCTGCCTCCAGAGTGCTAAATGACCTCAGGCAAATGTCTTGACCTCTTGGGCCTCAGTTTACAAACCTATAAAACGGGGGGAATCATAAAACCACCCATTCCAGTCAATGGTGCTGATTATAGACAGTGGCTCCAAAGCAGCCATCACAGCAGGCAGCAAGGCTCACCATGTACTGATAAGGGTAGTTGTGAAAGTGCTTTGTCAACGTTAAAGTGCTGAACAAATGCCAGTCCCCCACTCCTTCCTCTGCTTCCTGGCCTGGCAAGGGTCAGGCCCCTAATCCAGGGAAATAATTGCCATGGCGACACTGTGATGACATCAGTGGGTTCCCAGGCTCAGGAATTATCTCTCCCTCCCTGCTGGGGAAGGAGAATTCATTTCACTTCTGGCACAGGGGAGCTCGGAGCAGGCGGGTCCGGGGTGGACTGGGGACCCAGAAACACCCAGGCCAGGGCTCCACACCACTTTGCTGTGTGTACCTAGGCAAGTCAGCCCCACTCTCTAGGTCTCCCAAAAGGGACTGGGGCTAGCTGATCTCTAAAAGCCGGGGAGTTTGCTGGTGGTGGAGTGGCCAGGCTTCTGCACTCTTTAAAAGCCATCCCAGCTCTGAAGTTTGTGACCATTTTTAAGTGCCTGAAGGCCCTGACTATGGAGAATAGAGGTGGGGAATATTCTGAGAGGTTGTTTGGTGCTGGAGTGGGTAACAGGTAAAAAGTGGGGAGTGTAGGGAGGGACCTGCCTGGAGTCCCTCCATCAGGGCTCATGACCCGAGCAGGAGTGTTTGCCCTCATTGGGGACAGCTGGTCAGGATGGGAAAGGAGTCTCCGAGGAGGGAAAGGACCTGCGTAAGGTCACTCCACCCACTTGTTGGTAGGGTCAGGGTGCAACACAGTGCTACAGTGAGATGACTCTGTGCCTGGGGGATGCTTGGGCCTGTCATCCTGGAAACCCCTCAAGGCTGGGCCAGGACTGATGCCTGAGGCTCCTCAAGCTGAAACAATCACCACCCATGCAACTCTACTTTTTATGTGTACAAATGGATTCATTAAATACTCTCCCAGGATCTATCTCGTGCATCATTTATGCCAGCAAATGGTAGGTACAAATACATGTCTGTTGAATAAATGATGAATGAATTGAATACAGACACAAAATCTCCAAACAAACAGGCAGCACAATTTGGAAAATAACTGCCTTGCTGACCCAACGTAAGAGGAAAGATCATGACTTAAAAAGAAACTTTTTCTTTTTGGGTAGCTCCCTGGCTGGGAATCGAACCCAGGCCGCAGCCCTGAGAGCGCCAAAGCCTAGCCACTACACCACCAGGGAACCTCCTTAAAAATTTTTTTTTGAAAAAGATACAATACCAACAGTTTTCACTTACTATGTCTCTATTATATGCTGAGCCCACACACTATGTAACCCACCCACTTCTAACCAAAAAAAAAAAAGGTTTGAAATCAGACACACATGGATGGAAAGGAGAGCTAATGAAAAAGGTCAGTGCTGGAAGCAATCGTCAGAAGGTCATCGTGTCGATGCCTCAGCTTCATCGAGCCATTTCCTGTCCTTTCAGGAGAATCGTAATAGCAAACATTTACTGAGTGCTGACTCGACGCCAGGAACTGCTCTAAATGCCTGATGTAATCTGACATCCTCGGGAGGCAATTCCCATTTTACAGATGAAGGCACTCAGGCTCAAAGCGTTTCAATAACTTGCCCAAGGTCACGCAGCTAATAGTGCCAGATCCAGGACTCGACCTCTGGCCAGCCAGCTCACGTTCAGCGTGACACAGGTATGCAATCTATAGGTCACAGGATCCAAGATAAGAGAATAGGAACCCTGCCCTAGGGCTCTTCTGTCCCATGTGACAAGTCCCATGCACAGCACCATGGAGGTGCCTCCATGTGACAATGAGGGAAAAACATGAGACATTCTCCTCACCCTTCTGTCTGGGCTCAGGGGGCTGCAGACGCCCCCGGCTCAGCCCCACCCCAAAGCTGTTGCCTCTAGTCAGTTGGAGTGGAGGAGGTGCTGGGCCCCAGTTGCCAGTTCCCTGCCTCAGCCAGGCCTGGGCAGGACCACCCAGAGGGTCACTTCTGGTCAGCTCTGTGGTTATCTCCCCCGCAGGGGAGGCTCCAGGTGTCCCAGACACCCAAAGTACCACTTGGGGAACCAATCTGGAGACAGGAAAACAAAGTTAAAATAGCACAGGCAGCTTCCCAGACTGAGTGGGGATTAGACACACGGGCCCAGGAAAGGGCCCTGGAAGGACACCAGCTGACTGCCACATTGGGTGGGGCTGTGTAGACAGAGGAGGTTCCCACTTCCCTTCCTGCCAGCCCTGCCCCCACAGCGGCCACAGGAACAGAACCTGTCACCATCCCCAGCCAGGCCAGCTCAGCCCTTCCAAGCCTCAGCACAGCAGTCCCAGCCCCCAACCTCTAGGCAACTAGGGTGTGCTGTCCCCATTTTGCCGGGGTGAAAAAGACAAAGCCAAGAGCGGCAAGTGGCCAGGCTCAGTCCACACAGCTGGGGGAAGTGGAGGGGAGACAGATCCAGGCCTGCAAAGAGGGCGGGTCCTGTGGCTACCCTCTGCTTACCTCAGCCCCCAGCCCGAGGAGCTCAGCTACAGGGTATTAGAGCTATGCTCTCAATGCCGAGCCCCAACTCTGAGAGCTCACATCTCTCACAGCAGAAAGGGTGAGCTCGGGTCCCTCAGGTCCCCCTCCCTCCCACTCTCCCTCCCTGCCTCCCAGCCCAGTTCTAAGCCTCTCAAAGAAATGTCTGAGGGGCCAAAAGCCCTCATCAGAATCACCAGGCCAGTCAACACGCAGATTCCTGGGCTCCACCCAGAACCCCCTTGGGTGGGGCCTAAGAATCTGCATTATAACAAGCCCCGCCCCCCCGCCCCCTGCCCCGCCCCAGGCCCCTCTGGTGGCTGGTGTATCCTGCAGATGGAGAGCATGGGGCTGGGGGACCACAGCAGGCTGCACAACTGCTAAGACCAGAGGGCCTGAAATCTGCATCTGGGCAAGTGGCACAGCCTTCTCTAAACCTCAGTGCTCCCATCTGTACAATGGGGATAACAAGAGTCCCTCCATCAGCTGGCTGAGGATCAAAGGAGCTCCAGGCCTGGCTCTCAGTAGGACCTAATGGGGTGTCACTGCTATTCTCATGATCTCCCCAGACTGCCTGACAATTCAGAAGCCTGGGAACCCAGATGATGACCCAGAGGGCCCCTGGGACACAGAGGGTACCCCTCAGGGATCAGGTTCCAGGGCCAAAAAAGGGCTGCAGCCAAGCTTTTGTGGGACCAACAAAGGCTGAGGGAATTAGCCGGGTTTGAATTTCTCCTCCTGAGAGTACGGGCGCTCGCATGTGTGTGTGCGTGCATGCCTCCTCTGCCTCTATCTGAGAGCGTGCACACTCCCACACCTGTGGGCTCGGACCTTCCAAAGATCCGCTGTCCCCTCCCATACCTCTTCCTCCATGTCCTTCTCATGGGGTTTCCATCACTCAGGGTTCTGACTGCCCCTCTCAAGCTGTGGGCTGAATACAGGTCATGCCACGATGCCCTGGCCTGCCCATCCCATGATGTCCCCTTTACCTCTGGCCCTGGTGGGCTCCCTCCAGAATGGGGAGTTTGGGGCAGCAGTCAGCACCTGACTAGGGTCTGGCCAGAATCTTCCTTGTGCAGACCAAGGGGATCTCAACCCCTCTTCCTATCAGCTGGGCCACCTGGCCCTCCTCAGTTGGTAAAGGTCTGGTGTACTCACCGAGTCCCCCACTTGCTCCCCATCACTATGGGCCCCACACGGGCTGCACATGGTCACGGTCACTATATTCCAGAGTGAAAAAACTAGAGCCCAGGTACTGAAACGACTTGTCCATGGGCAAAGGCTAGTGCCTCTCTCAGCCTTGGTTCCCTCACCTGACCCCCAGGAGGAAGGTCAAGGATAAATAAAGTAAAGTAGCTCAAAGCACTTGCTAAGCTAAAAAAGTTCTCACCAGCATAAGGGACTATCAAGTCCTTTATCAAGCTAGAGATAGTTCTCCTTCGGGAGTTGGAGAACACAAGTCTCAAAAGTTAGACAAGGCAGCATTCAAAGCCACCAGCATCTATTTCCTCCTCCATAAAGTGGGAACACTCCTCCCCTACCGTGTGGCACACACCACCCTCCGCAGCAGGCACTCCGGGAACTCAGGCCCAAGGAGACAAAGGCAGACAAGCCACCCAGGCCAAGGCCCCCTTGGCAGCCTGCCGCCCTCTGAGAGCATGCAGGGGGTTTGGGGACATGGCTACAGAGGGTGGACTGTGTAACCTCAGACTGGCATGAGCCTGGAGAGGTGAGTTCCCTCCTTTGAGCGTGGGTTTGAGTGGTGAGTGGGGAAAGAGGAAACGCTGCCTGGAGGAGGTGGGCTTTATGGCCCCATGTGAAATTTCCCAGAGCAGAAAGAATCAGACACCTACACCTCTTCAACCCACTTTAGGGAGGGAGCGGGGCATACTTTTGAGCCAGGAAATATGAAGTAACTGGGTGCAGGGGTGGGGGCAGGGTGACAAGGCAAGCACAAGGATTTAGCACCTTGGCCTTGCTGAGTAACCCCAGGGGGAAAGAGCCCTTGCCAAATGTAGGGGTTACAACAGTGCTCCCTCCCCACCAGGCCCCAGCACTGGGCCCCGCCCTCTCACCTGACTCTGGAGCTCGCTCTGTTGCTTGAGGCGGAGGTTTTCTGGGGTGTCAGCCACCATGGTAAAGGACTGCTTGGGGTAGTGTCTGCAGGACAGAAAAAAAGTGGGGGTCACTTTGGGGAAAGGGCAGCATCCTCTGGGCTTCTCATAGACCCCTGACTCTCTCCTGGCAACTTCCTCTGAACTGTGGGTAGCCCCAGCCCCTGCCCCAGCAGCAGGACCATGTGTGCCCCATCCACGCCGAGGGAAGTATCTCTCAGACTCAGCCTGGGCTGAACTGGGAAGACGCAGAAGGCCTGAGCCAAAGGGAGGCCACAGGGACACCCTAAGGATTCCAGATCACCCTTGTTTAGGGATAATCCATGCTTTAGAGTCTACCACACCGGGAAGTCAAGAGGGCTGGGCCAGACTGGGAAGAAGATGAGCATGGGGTCAGGACAAAGTTTTTAGCTAAGACCAGAAATGGAGAGCTACTTAAGCAGAGAAAGATCAGAAGGGATATGAAGCAGAAATAAAAGGAAAAGGGACATGAATATCCAGGAGGGCTTCCTGGAGGAGGTGGAGAAAGAGAAAAAAATGCACACAACCAAAGTGGTATTTCAAAGGACTAGTAAGGTCCAACTTGTTAGGAGTGTAGGCAAGAGATCACCCTGATGCCGGGAAAGAGGTCACCCTTGGGTGACAGATAACACTGTAACAACAGCTGCTGTGTGCTCTGTGCTAAGAGCATATGTTCCTTAGTTCATCAAATTCTCACAACCACCTCATTGTTCCCTTTTGACAGATGACAGAACAGAGACCCAGAAAGATTAAACATCGGGGCCAAGGCACAAGACCAGTTAAGTGCTGACACCCAGATTGGCACCCAGACAATCTCCCCAGGACCCAGCACCCTGACCAAACCCTCCAATCTCCGGACACCAAACAGACCGGGCCTTTCCCCAAGACAGAGGGCTGGCTTGGAGGTAGCAGCACCCAGGGAAGCCCCCCCAACCCCCACAGCCAAGTCTGCAGGGATCTCCAGGGCCATCTGACCCAACCCTCTCATTTTCCCAGAGAAGGAAACAGCGTGCTGGCACCAGGCATTTAGATGACTTCATAATTAACTTATTTATCACACCAGCTTACTGTCTTCTCTCTCCACCACTTACCTGTGAGGTGAGGGGTTTTTTTAATCTCTTTTGTTCATTGATTTATCCCAAACTCCTAGAACAGTACCTGGTGTCCAATAACTATTTGCTGAATAAATGAATTTCACACCAGGCGTTGAAGCTGGGCCAGGAGTAGAACTCAGGTCTCCCACATGCCACTGGGCCCTCACGAAGTCCCCATCAAACCCGCTAAAGAAGAGGCAGCCCTGAGCCACTGCGGTTTGTGCACATGTGCTGGTATGTGAAATGGGCGGGGGTCCACAAGGGCCCCGACAGTTTCAAAGACTAGTGGGTAGCTTCTCTGAGCAGAAGCTGAAGTCTGGCCGTTTTTGGCCCTGGGGGGCTGCACCCCACTACCCTGTGACCACCAGTTGATACACAGGCTGTCCCCAGGTAAGAGGTGGAATGCCTCCTTGCAGGCATGTTCCACCCGAGTTGACTGGCATGTCCTAGAGCTGGACATGAGCAGCCTCCACCCTCAGTGCCCTCCCCAAGTGTGGCAGGTTCTCCAGCCACCGGCACCACCTTGAGCCAGAGCTACCGGTAAACACACGACTTCCCTCAGTGACAGGCACGACTTGGGGTATGGAGAGAAAGGGCACATTTCTGGACTCTGCCCTGCCATTGACTCACTTTGGCAAATCCTTTTTCCCTCTGGGCTCATTTCACTATCTTGAACCTAGATGATTTTAGCTGTACCCCAACCCCCAGCCTGCACTGCCCCGCCTGGGTCCTGCCTCCCAGGCCCACAGCTGCCCCACCAGAGGGGATGCAGGGAAGAGACTGAAAAGCAAACACAGGTGCCTGCAGCTGGCATGGCCCGTGGATGAATGTGAGGCTAAGGCTACGGGGGTCCAGTCCCCAGGCTTGGCCCAGCTCCATGAAACCAAGGCCACCCACAGCCGAGGAGCGCCATTCAAAATTCCTGAGCAGTTCCAGGGAAAGGGAGGATCAACTGGGAGTCTGTTCCTGGAGGCTAGAAAGAGAACAGCAGGAGAGCTCTTAGTAAGATCCCTAGCAGAACTGGCTGGACCTGCAGTACTAAGAGGGAGGGCTTCAGAGATGACCCACCCACCAAGTCAGAGCCATTCTGAAGGCATCGTGGGGAGGGGAGTGTGGTGAAAGGAGGGAGGTTAGGTCCTAAAGCAGGGAGATGGAGGAGGAGACCTCCAGGCCCAGACCCTGAGAAGATGGCGCTGATTAGCATTTGATGGGGGAGGGCAGGCTCCCCATACCCGTGTGCACAGGAACCAGTCTGCAAACCTGAAGTTTCCCATTTGCCTGGATGTACAGGGTCACAACAGCGTGCCAGCTCCTGTAGCCCAAGGACAGCCAGGCATGTGTACCTGATGTGCACCCGCACCCCGCTGTTCCGAGGCTCCTGCACACACCGTTATTCCTCACAGGATAAACGTATAGATGGGCCTTCTGCAGAGACGCGTGCCTCCTAGGCACTGAGGCCAGCAATTCCACACATGACAGTGCCATTCCAAGCCACATTCACACACCTCCAACACCTCCTACACCACCAGAAGGGTCTCAGAAGACCCCCCAACATGCAGCAAGTGCCTCTGGTGAGGTTGGTAGGTATTTCCACCTCTCTTTGTAGCCATATGAGCCCCAGATCTCAGTCCCCCCACCCCAGCTAAAGCATTAATCCCATCAGAAGGAAAGGGGCAACCAGCCTAGATGCTGGCTCCCTTAATCTGGCGGGGGAGTGTGGAGATTTTAATCCTGAAGCAGATTAACTAGATTAAAGAGGAGTGCGGAGCCCCCAGTCTCTTACCCCTCTGCCTCCTAATCTCCAAGCCCAAGCCAGAGGAAGGCAGGCAGACTGCAACTCAGGGCCATACTCCCGGGTCAGCCCTGTCCCCCTCCCCACAGCCCCCAGCCCTGGCAGAGACAACCCTGCCTTTCCCTTTCCCTGCTCACTGCGCTTCAGGTTCCCATGGCAACCTCATCCTCAGCTCCAGGCAGGAGAGCAGGGAGAGCAGAGAGAGAGAGAGAGAGAGAGAGGGAGAGAGAGAGAGACAGAGAGGGAGGGGGGAGGGAGAGTGAGCCTGTGGGGGTGGGGAGGAGACAGACAGCAAGGGTGTCCTCAACTGCAGAGGATCCTTAAGGGCAACACTAGGACACTGTCTGCAGGATCCTTGTAGAGTCAACTGAGATGAGGAAGACAGGTGCCACCCGCTTGTTTTGTTGGGGGGGGGAGGGGAAACATAGCAACGTCAGTGCTGTGCCCCTCCCCCACCAGCTGACAGGCTCAAACCAATTTGACCTCCTTCCAGAAACAACTGCAGGGAATTCCACCTTTTCCCTCCTCCTCGGTCCTCAGGTGGAAACTCCGCCCAGCCACTACCCTCACCTCCCCTTCGTGAATGCATGGGTGTGTCTGTCATTGTGGGCACTGAGACAGAAGAGGGGCCACCGCCTCCAGCTAGTAACCCCACTAGAACCCCAGCCCCACCAACGCTGGGCCACAGTGAGGGAACAAGGGGCCAGTTGGGGAGAAGCAGCCGTCCCCACCCTGGCCTGGAGCTGGGTCCAGGGCACAGCTGCTCTTTGTCCCTTCATGGGCCAGCCTGTACCCGGGCCCTTGTTAAATATTCAACGAGGTGGGGCCTCCATGATGCCCCTCCCCACCCTCAACAGCCCTACCAGCCATTCAGGGGAACAGAGAGGCACGGGGAGACAGGAAACCTGGACTCCAGATTCTGGAGGACGGGGGAAGGGATCCAGCACCCACGAGGGCATTTGGGCAGCTGCCCACAGGAGCCTAGGCCTCCAGGAGAACTGACAGGTGAACCAAGTGATTTCTTAATATACTGTGTCTCATGCCCATTCCCTCTTGAAATGTGTCACGAGGCTTTGGGCTAGAAAAGGCAGGCATTATCAATGTGACCTTTCTACAGATAAATAAACTGAGGTTCAGTGTCAGGGACCGAGACCTTGCCCAGTATACTCTCCCCTCCAGCTACCCGGCCAGCTAAGGACAAGTTGATCTCTCTCTCTCATTCTCTCAGGTGGACCCCAGCCCACCCTCAGCTCTCAGAACTCTGGGGAAAGATGTACTTGGCAGGGTGAGCGGAGAAGAAAGTAATTCATCTTTCAAACACTACCTGCTTCTAAGCTTAGCTACTATGAGAGACACAGGCACCCCCGTCCACAGCTGCCTACTCCTTGTAACTTTTCTCAAGGAGGTGTCTTGAGAGCCCAGACCTGTGGGGACACAGGAGAAGGGGACTCTGCCCCAGGACAGGGTTTATCCCTGAGGACCTGAGTCACCTTGCTGCTCAGAGGGACCATGAAGACTGGGAGCATGCTGAGAAGCCACTAGGCTCCTATTAATGGGCTCACTGGGGACTGGGCCGGGTACAGCCCCACTCCCCGTCCTGCCATTAGCTGTGTCAGAGGCAGAAGAACAGACCAGAGAGCCCGAAAGCCCAGCACCCGCTCCACACAACCTCACCGCTTCCAGACTCGGACCCCTTCAAAAACCACAGCTTTTTGTTCAAGGAAGAACAAAAATACATCAACAAAAGCAACAAGGAGCCTTTGGTTTCACCAAAAGGGGAAAAAAAACCCCAGTCCCGACATCCTGCCTCTGGAATGAGCCCCGATGCCCCTGCCGGGAAAGCTGCCCGCGGGCAGGGGAGGGCTCCCTTCTAACCCAGTTTCTCACCAGTCCCCCAGGCCTGCGGGCTGCGCTGGTGGAGACAGGAGGCAACAAGGACACATTGTTTGACCAGAGAAAAATAATGAGCAGCCAGAAAGATCAAGGCTAGATGTGAAGAAGAACTTACCAGCCCTCGGGGGTTGGAAACAAAATTAAAAAATCAATGCCAGTTCCTGTCCCTGATGGTAATACAAAACAAGAAAGGGTTCTGCCAAGTTGGGCAAGGTATAGAAACACAGGGGCCTCAGTTACCTCATCTAGGAAATGGGGGTGCTGGGAAGCAAAGTGGCCCCTCACATTCCTTGAGGCCCTGACACCTCTGACTGCAAAGATGTGGGGGTGACAGTGAGGTGCGGGGTCTGCCTGGAGGCCGCACTTGGCCACTGTGGATACCCCTTTGAGTGTGCCTCCTCTGTCCCAATCACACACCACACACACACACACCTTCCACTCACTCCTGGTGCTACCCCCAGCTCCGTAAGACAATCTCATCCCATTTTGCCCAATCAGAGACAGAGAATTCAGGGGAGGCAGGAAGGGCCCCGGCCCCAAACTGGATTTGCTCACTAGGGCCCCATCGTCTGAAAGCACAGGGATTTGAAACAGTGTGCTAGAATCCAGCAACACGTTTGAGCGTCCAGCCCACCAGCCACGCCTGCTCCACTTCCTGAGGCCTGGCAGAAGGGCCAGGACCGCACAGTTCCTCGGTCCTCAGAACCAGGGACATCTCCGTCCGCCTAAGCCCATCACCCCGCAGCTCGAGAAGACAGAGGGATGGACCTTGGTATTGGCAGTCAGTAAAGAGGGGAAGGGTGCAACTGAACACCTTCCATGCTTCACGGGCCCCCGTCCACTCTCCACTTGACACCCCAAAAGCTGGTTCCCTGGCCTGCATCCTGAGTCTGCTGCCTCCATTGAGACAGGGCCCCCAAGGAGGAAGGAGCAGCACATTTCTCCCTGCACCCACCCACCCTGACCTCCAGACTCAGAGACCATTTGCATGGAGACAAAGCAGCAGGTTCGTGGTGCAGATCTGTCCCACTCTCAGAGGGACAATGTAGTTTACAAAACAAATAAGTCAGGGCATAAATTCCTCTAGCCAACAGAACAGACTCCACCTATGTAGAAGCTTCAAAAAGTATTCAATTAACAGTGCTTCTTCCACCACTGGTGACTGTGCAATGGGGGCATGCACACCTCTACCTTGCCTGGGGCAGGTCAACGAGCTGCAGCCGATCCGTCCGCCTCCCTTGGCGTTTCTCCCCAGCCCCACGTCCAGCCACATGTGTCTGGACACACCAAGCACGTGCCTAAGTGCACATCCACGGGGGTCCACCCCCCTGCAGGGTGGCTGTGAGCTCTAGCCTGTGTTCTCCCCGCTGCCTCACCCTAAAGCACGTCTGGTACAAGGAGAAAGAGAAAGGCCTTTTTGGCTGCTTACAATCACTTTTTAGAACTTAAATCTCAGTCGTGAGAAGCTACCAGGGAAGATGGGCTGCTTTCTTCTCTCTTGACCACCCCACTGTGAGATCCTGGCTCAGGGACGAGCCAGAGATGGGCAGAACACAGAGTCCTCCATGCACACCAAACCCACAGTCACTCACTGGGTGGCACAGCCCCCTGGCTGAGTGCCAGGAGAGATCACCTGCCTCTCTGGGCTCTGAGCAGGAGGTGTGCTGAGAACACCGGGCTTGGTCCACAAAGCAAGGCCAGGATGGGAACTGGGGCCGAGCTACACCCTGCAAATTTCAGGATTTGGAACTTGAACGTCACTGGAGGATGCAGCCGGAGGCAAAAAGAAAACAGGAAGGAATGAGAGTGAACCCTCAGCGCAGTGCCTGGCGCGTCGCTGGTGCTCAGTACGCTTTGCTCTGGGTCCCAGGGGAGGGAATTTTAACCATGGGAAAACCGAGGTTCAGACAGGTCCAGAGGGCACTCCTTGCAGGCCAGGCCTGCATCCGGTTTACCCTGGAATTTCCACGTCTGGGTAGCTGGCACAGAACAACTGCTCAGCAGAAGCCGGCTGCGGGAGTGTGAATGCCTCCAGCAAGGTGCTACTACAGCAGGGCTGAAAGGCTGCTGGGCCCCAAAGCCCCCAAGTCTTCTGCTTCCCAGGTAACATCCCAGCTGGGCCAAAGGTCCACTGGGCGTGGCACAGGCCATGGGGTACGGGAGGGGTCAACCTGCTTCTCTGGCAGGGGGCCAAGAAAAAGCCAGGGAACCTCTGGCTCACAAGTTGGAAGCAGCATCTGGGGAGGGGTGCTTTCTCTTCTGCCTCCCCCAGAGCCCCACAGCCCCTGCAAGGAGCGCCCTCCTCCACCTGCTGCAGCCTCCCCACAAGAGGGTGACAAAAGTAAGCTGGGACTTGGGCACTAGGCTGAAAAAATACAGAGAAAACAAGGAAAAGTCTCTGAGTTCTTTCTCCAACTTCCAATGCTCACTAAACTCTAGGCGATTGGAGTCAGGAAGAGCATCAGTCCCCGTCACCAGCTAGGCTCTGAGCTGGGGGCGCAGTCAGATTCTGCCTTTAAAGGGGGAGGCTCAGAAGCTGCCCCCAGGAGAGCCTCGGTGCCCACAATGTAGCTTGAAGTGGTCCAGCAATCAAGAGGTTAAAGCTGCCCAGGCCTCTGGCTTTGCCGAACCCCACCCCACTCCCCAACTGAGGGAGGAAGTGGCAGAGAATCAGGGCTTGTGTGAGCCCTTAAGAATTTGAAGAATGTCCCATTTCCCTTGGGGGGGTGGGAGGGGTTGGTGGGGGGAAAGAGGACCAGTGGAAGCTCATAGAAGGGGCAGCTAACTTGGAAGAGTGGGGGACAGAGCTTTGACCCTCTCTTTCCACCCCAAGCAACCTCCCCAGTGCTCCAATCCCTCCCAGAAGGGATGATACACATGCTGATTCTTGAGTGTGAGATTTTTATCAGAAATCTGTTCTTCCAGCACCTGGCACAGGTTGGCATGTAGCAGCCAGTAGGCAATACATGCCTAATGAACGAAAAGCCCCCAAGGAGAGGCGGCTGTGGTATGAGCAGGGGAGCAAGCGGAGTGCAGGAAGGGAGAGGCAGCCCTTCAAAGGGGTTGAAGCGTCCAACCCCTCTTAGACAAGTCCAAAAGTTCCCTCCTGGGTGAACTTGAGCTGCAAAGAACCTCCTGACTGAGAACTAAAAATAATAAAACAAATCTGGACTCAAATCAGATCCAGAATTGTTTTGAAGTGAGTCGACCTCCTGAAGCCCCCACTTAGGAGGGTGGCTGTTAGGTCCTGCACGTGCCGTGGACCCGCCCTGAGTTTGCACGAGGCCACCCCTCCGTGCAGCAGGCCAGGCTGCAGGTCCCAGTGCAGAAGCAACAGCCAGCTCCACCAGAACAAGTGCGGCCTGTGCAGCCTCTCTCACCAGGCACGGAAGGGCTCTGCCCCGGGGCCAGGCCACCCCTTCCTGCTGCCCCCATTTCTCAAGAAATGAACACTAGGAAGGGCTGCAGCCTGGAGTGCCAAAGCCTAAGGCCCAGACCCTCTGGTAGGGAGGGGAGAGGTGAGACAAGGAGACAGTCAACTGTTCTTGCAGGGAGAGGACTGAGGGAAGGAGAGAAATGAGGGCAGAAACAGGGCAGGGCACTTTTTCTTGGAAAACCACACCTCTGAGCCATTTCCAGGTCTGAAGAATGAAAAGGATACCTGTCCTTCCTGGGACTGTTGAGAATTAAATGAGAGATCACCTGCAAAGCCCTTGCAGCAGGGCACGGTGGAAAGAACCTGCTTGCTTCACTGGGTTCGAACTAGCCTCTTACTAGCCACGGAATCTTGGGCAAGTCCCTGCCCTTTCCCTCAGTTTCCTTGACCGTGAAATGGGAATAATACCAGCCCTTCCTTCAGCTAGCTGTGGTGAGGACCAAATATGACTGATATGCAGAGTATGCCCAGCAATGTCACCTTGTGGTGCCCAGCAATGTCAGCTTGTGGTGACTAGAAATGTCACCTTGGGGTGATTAGAACAGGCGGAAGATTGAGAGGGAGCCCAGGGGCCCGGCCCGCCGCCTGCCCGAGGACTCACGCGTTGCAGTAGGGTTTCTTCTCGTAGCCCTTGTAGTTCTTCATGTTGAGTGTCATCTTGCAGGTCTCGCAGTGGAAGCATGCTTTATGCCAGAACTGGGGACAGAGGCAGAGGGAAGACACCTGTCAGACACCCATACTTCAGGAAGGGGGACTCAGGCCCTAGGAAGGAGCACTCCATCCCAGGGACTGGAATACAGGCTCACCCTGGGTGAGCTGGGACATTGCAGGTCACAGGCTCTGGCAGCTGATGACACCCGCCTCCCCTTCCCCACCAGTCAGGAGGGGGAGAAGGGCAAACATGAAGGATGAGTGGGGAAGAGGCCAGTAATAGTAGAGGCGAGCTGTCCCCAAAAGGTCGGCTCCACACAGCTGGAGAAGCCTCATCACTTAGGCAAAGCCGCACCAGCGGTTGCTAAGAAGCCACTGCAGAAAGTGAGGGGCAGCTCCTCAGCCTTGACAAGGCCTTGAGAAGAGGAGGAGGGCCCCGCCGCCGGCATCCAGAGTACCCAGGCTGGAAGCCCAGGCACTCCTAGCTCCCACACACCTGAGCCTGGATGATGCTCCAGCTCTGACACCTCCCACTTCCTGGGGGACCCCCACACCAGAGGCCAGGGGCCGTACTCCAGCTCCAGCCACCACTCCCACTCCCGTTCTCCCTTCCCTCAGCCTTCTCCCACCGCTCAGTTGGCAGGAGAGCACCCAGCAGCTGGTCTTCCTGAGGCACCCAAGATCTCCGCTCACAAGCCTTGGAGGGGGAACCCCCATAGTGGACATCGAAGCTCCACCCTGACTAGCTGTGTGACCTTGGTCAGGGCCCACACCTCTGAGCCATTTCGAGGTCTGAAGACTGTAAAGGATACCTGTCCTTCCTGGGACTGCTGAGAATCTAACGAGAGATCACCTGCAAAGCCCTCACTCAGCACAGCACCTGGCACCTCTTAACTACCCGAATGTTACACGCTGGGCACAGCGGATCTGAACCTCAGCCACGAGGGCTCAGCGGCTCACACTGGAGGTTTGTGTGTGTTGGGGTGCTGGTGGGGCTTCCTTGTGCCCAGCCACAGCTACAATGCAGGTGAAAATAAGTGACAGTGAAACTTCAGCAAAGCCCAGAGGCCCAGGAGAGAGCAACCAGAACCAATCCAGGCCGATGGAGGGGAAGAGAGTTCAGGGCTGTGAGGAAAAGGGAAAGGATGTGGCAGACTCGACCCCATCCTGAGAAATGCTGGTGCTGGGGCAAACCTATGCAAATAATAGCTAAGCCTGCGCCTGGCAGCCCCGGATGAGGCCCAGGATCTGCACCAACCCGGAGTCCAGCTTCCAGAACCCCCGAATCCGGGCTGCCCGTGTGACCTGGCTGGCCCATCTCTGTCCCACAGTCAACAGTCGAGGGAGACACTCCTGACCCCTCCAAGAAAGAGGCCAGACTCCAGGGAAGGGCCCAGGGAGACTTTTGAAGGTGACCGGCCCAGGGCTGGTTCTTGGCTCTGTGTCAAGGAATTCCCCCAAGGCAGCGCTTTTCAAACTGTGTTTCCCCGCCAAGGGTGCTTCTGGGACGCATTGGGGGAGGAGACAGAAAGAAGGAAGCTGGAAGGTTGGGACACCTCCTGCCCCACCGTGGCCCACTACAACCAGAAACCATGGGGTAACCTGGGGAATAACTGCCTCCTAATAGGATACTTCCCCTGTCAAGGGGACCCAAAGGAACCCCCAATAGTAGAATAGTAAATGAAGTGATAAGAGGACCACTCTTTTGGGAAGAAGGCCAGCTGGAAGTCTGGAAGCAAAGGGATGGCTGGTCTAAGTTTGGCCCCACCCCCCACCTCAACTGAGGCCTATCCCAGAGCCCAGCCCAGGCTCCTCTGGGGGACACATACAACCTATCCACCGGAAAACTACAACAGGGTAGTCCCTGCCCACATCAGCCCCCTGGGTGACAGCCCCTCTTTCTCCCCCGATGCCTGGGAGGCACTGGCAGAGTGCCCCCAGCCTTGTCACCACCCAGTCTGCTGGCCTCTGCCTGCTTAGCTGCACATGCCCCTGCCCAGGCCCCCGCCTCCCCCCACCCCCGCAGGGGCCTGCCAGGAAAAACATTCTCTGGAATCCAGACCATGACCCAGTTTCACACACACATCTGCAGGAATACGCACTGTCCTAGGACGGGGGAACTCCAAAGCTGCCTCCTGACTGATCTGAAGATAAAGGGAGGGAAACAGACACCCCTACTCTAGCAGAGGGCCAGAATCCCACCCTGGAGCCAAGCCCCTTGGAAGGCGGGCAGAGTGTACAGAGCAGGTTGCAGGTACAGGACCAACACCCAACCCAGGGGTTTCACAAGACCCCTCCTGGCTGCCATGTGAAAGGGAGCCCCTATTCAAGGGGATGATGCCCATTTCCATCAGCAGCTCTTCTCCCCCACCTCACCCCAAGATCTAAGCCTGCGCCTGGCAGCCCCGAATGAAGCCCAGGTTCTGCACCAACCCGGAGTCCAGCTTCCAGAACCCCGGAATCCAGGCTGCCCGCGTGACCTGGCTGGCCCATCTCTGCCCCACTGTCAACAGTCAAGGAAGACACTCCTGACCCCTCCAAGAAGGAGGCCAGACTCCTGGGAAGGCCTGGGGAGACTTTTGAAGGTGACCAGCACAGGGCTGGTTCTTGGCTCTGTGCCAAGGAATTCCCCCAAGGCAGCGCTTTTCAAACTGTGTTTCCCCGCCAAGGGTGCTTCTGGGACGCACTGCTCCCAGCCAGGCACACTGGGGGCCAGGACAGGAGTCATCTAGGGGGCCCGGGAGCGGAATAATGCAAACAGGATGAACCAAGTGCCTTCAGGGTAGCTACTGAACTCGGGCTCCGCATCTGTAAAGTGGAGCTAAAATCAGGGTCCCAGTGCTGGAAGGAGTGATGAATGAGGAGCAGCTCGCAGCTCGTCACTTCCCGCCCCCCTCTGGAGGAAGGCTTGGAGGTTCTGGAAGATCCACCAGCTCCTGCCACTGTGTCCTCTTTGGGGTAGGACAGAATATGGTGAGTCATTCAACAGCCCCTGTGGGCCAAGCCTGCCTAGATCAGGTACCCCAACGGAACTCCATCCCTTGATGAGAAAAACCCCACCTCTGTCTCAGTCAGGCCTGATGAAGAACAGTCAGAGAAATAAGTCACTACAACCTCACAATGACCCCCTCTGCCTTCTCAGTCCCCTGTTCTCAGAGCAAGACTCCCCTCTCTCTTAAAAGCCCCAGGTAAGATTTCGGGGAAGCATTCCTGGGACTCAGTCAAGACTCAGGGGAGCAAAGTACACCTCTGGGCAGGCAACCCTAATCCTTCCTGCTGCCCTGGAAGTCCGCTGTTTCCCTTTCACAAAAAATCAGACCTCTGGTGCCTGTTAGAAGCCCATCAGTCCATCTCCCGGGCTCCAGAGTCACTCTCAAGTCCCCCATGCCTGCAGCCCCAAAGCTGCAACCCAGCCCACAGAAAACCCACTCCCCAGAAAGGTAAACAGAGGTAGATGGGGGCAGAAGCAAGATTGCCCCGCATGTGGGCAAGACTTGGGCCATCCCCTACCTCCCTGGAATCACTGTGGAGGCGGGGGAAGCGCTGCTCAAAGCTCTGGGTGAGAGGGACCAGCCAGCTTCAGGACACTGTGCCTGCAGCCCGCATCTTACCCTCTGCACCCAGGCTGCCTGGGGCAGCCATGACTCAAGGTTGGAGTACGAGACCTTCCTCTTCCTTCCAGTCACCCAGGGTTACAGTTTCTCTTCTTCAAGTGGTAACACCAGCCCCACCTTGCCTGGGTCACCAACCTAGTTCATTTGGCAACCTGGGCCACTGGCTTCAAGGCATAGATCTTGGCTGCACCTCCACAAATTCCCAGGGGCAGACGATTGTTCCTAGTGCCCCAGCTCCAGGCAAACACTCAGGCCCAGAGTATTCGTCAGGTCAGGTTCAGGAAGGGGCAGCACCATGATGGACACTAATGAGATAGTATAAATGAAAGTACTTTTTGCAAACAGAAAAGCTGAGCACAAAGAACTGCAGATTTGAATTCCAGCTCTGGCTGAGAGGGGAATGAGCCATATGACCTGTCTGAGCCTCCACTTATGGGGTTCATCACTTTCAGGGGCAACCACATCTGCTTTTGTGAGGCTGCTGTGATGACTGAGCCTGGCACACTGCGATAAGTAGGAGCTACTATGAATAGATGGCCACAAGGTGATGGTGGGGTACTCTCGGCTTTAACTAGGAAAATGGGGCACCACAGCTGCAAGGACTTGTCTTTGTGTCCAGCCCAGTCTCATTATACTTTGCTATTCCCTACAGAGGTGGCAGAGTGGAATGGAGAGATGGTTCAGACAACCAGAGGTGGGGAGCCCTGCTAAGGGGGATTCCAGGGGAACTGATGTCTTTCCTGAATGTCTCCACCTGTTTTCAGGAGCCCAGGAAAACAAGCCAAGAGGGACATGGCAAGATTCTTGGTAACACAGGTCCCCAGACACAGAACCCAACAGGGTCTAGGACAAAAATTCCACAGCCTCTCTGCCTCCCCAAAGGCCCTGCGGAAGGCCTTCAGATGCCTGACACAAAGTAGGTACTCAATAAATATTTGTCGGATGCATGAGTGAATGAGGTCACCTTGTTTCTCCCCCAACTTTAATCCCATAAATCCTCTGGGGAAGGAAATCTCAATCTCCTTCCTCAAACACCGTCATCAGCAATACATATTTATACAGTGTACAGAGCTCACTGGGTACTGCAGGTTGGGGGCAGGGTGGCCATCAGAGGTGACAAGGCCTTTATGCACCTAAGCCTTTGGGAGATAGGCTCATGGAGGAGAAAAGGCTAACACCAAAGGCAAAGCTTATGCTTTGAGTCACACTGTGGGCCACATGCCATAGGGAAATTGTAGTGAACCAGGTACGTCTAATTTGACTGTCTCCTATAGTAAAGTTGGGAAGTTGGTTAGCAACTTTGCCTACAGGACTGAATGTTTCCCCTCCCAGGTCTCAGCCCTTGGGGCACCAGTTGCCCAGTCACCAGTGTCAGTCCTTACTGCCTGGGAGAAGTCTGATTCAAGGATATTTCAGGCCTCCTGCTCAGTGCAGTGGGGAGGTCTGCCCGCGGCCACTTCCTACAGGGAGAGTTCTAAAAAGGGTAACTCTTACTTCCCAAGGCAACCCCCACCCAAATGTTCTCTTCAGCTAGGACCAGAGGACAGCTGGCTGGCAAGGGCACATTGTAGGATCCCTGTCTCCCCTCCCCCGTGACACACAGCACCAGCAGCAAGGTTCTTCACAAGGGAAGCCAGGTTTGGGGCCAGACAGAGTATCCCAGAAAGGTAGCAAGGGCACAGCCTATACCACATCCCTTTCCGGGCACTCTAGTGCACCACCCCTCCTCCAAGGAAGTGACATCATCATACCCATCTGACAGATGGTAAATACTGAGGCCTAGAGCCATTCACAAAGCTGGTGAGAGCAGACCTGGAATGAGGCCCAGGTCTCCGAACTCCTGGGCTAGCAATCTCTCCATCGTGTATTGCTTCTGCCTTATATGGGTGAAAGTGCCCACAGCCTCTTCCCAATTAATGACTAGAGAAGGGAGACACAGACAACTCAAGATACAGAGGACACAATCCCTAGCACCAGAGAAGGGCAAAAACATCAGTGTGCAAGGACAAATATTTCTTCAGGTAGTGCCTCCCAGATCAAATCCTGCCCCCCAGAGTTCGACATGGTCATCGGGAAAGGTCAGGACCCACATTTCTTTGCCAGAAATATGGCCCTCCTCTCCTCCTGTCCAGCCATGCCGAGGAGAGACAGGGAAACAGCAGCAACCTCATATACCTACTTCCTCCAAGAGCAAATTCAAAAGTATCTCAGAAACTTAGAACCCCACCCCCCAACCCTGACTCAGAGGCCAAAGATCACTGAGGAAGCTCCTCCCACAAAGAGGCAGGACAAGTATCCAAAGAACTGTCCTTTCCCAAACAAAACGTGGCTCCAGGTGGGCAATGAACTTGACCTCAGGGCTTTCCACCCCTCTTCCCACCCGTGCCTCCAACCCTTGCCAGTTCAGAAGGAAAGGAGGAATATTTGGGCTTGGAAGGTGGGTGAAATGCACGAGGAGGAAGGGGACAAAATTAGAGGCCCTGCCTCAAGACTGGGGCAGGATGCACAGGAGAGGCAGATTTTTGCCTCAGGATCTAAGGGAGCTTAAAAGAGGACCCGATCCGACCCCAAACTGCTGAAAACACCCAGTTCTACTCTCCGCGCCCCCTCCAAAAGTATAATGGCAACCAGATGAACAAGTCCAGCATGGGGGGGGGGCGCGACTCATAAGGTCCCCCAAGGAACAGTGAATTTCCAGAAGGCCACCCTCCCCCCAAAAAACACCTCCCCTATTCTCGCCTTATACTCAACTCAGCCAACCCCACCCTCCATTGAAGCAACCTGCTTTGAAAAGTTAGCTCTTTGTTCTACAAGCTGGTCTCAAGATCTGAGCAAAATTTCAGGAGATCTCTGTGAAGCACCCCCCCACCCACTCCATTCCAGCACCCGACCTCGCCCCGCTCCGGCTAGCCCAGCACCCCAAGTTGGCCTCTAATGAGAGGTGGGGGCTGGAAAGCTATAGAGGAGGTCTGCTGGTCCATCAACCAACCGCTGAACCACTAAGGGGGCTACAGATCGTCCAAAAAAGGGATCTCGCTGTGGGGCTCAGGTCCTTATCCGCAGCCCAGTTCACCAGATGCAACACTCGCCGGCTGGTAGCCCCCGGCCCCCAGTCTCCAGGCTGCGAAGCCCGGCCTTTAGCGACCAGAGCGGACGGTTTCGCTGGGCCCCCCAGCCTCTGCCCCGCCCCCCCCGCCGCCCCCTCCCCCAGGGCCCCGCGCTTCCGCCTACTTGGCGCTCCGGGCGGCGGGGAGAGGGAGCGGCAGTCTCCTCTCACTCTCCCGGCCCTAGGGGGCGGGACTGCACCCCTAACCTTCCCCCAGCCCCCATCTCTACAGCCTGGCTCCCCTACCCCTCTTTCGTCCTCCCAACCCTGGGGCACAGAGCCCACTCTTCTCCAGTAGTGGCTGCCGGCCACGCGTGGACTCCTTGCCTCGCCTCGGATCTCCTGGTTTCCAGACTGGGGTCTGTCTCCAGCACCCTATGACACCGCCCTCCCGCCCTCCTCCCGGGATCGCGGGAATTAGGCGGATAGACCCGACCCTTCTCTCCACCCCTAATCTGGAGCACTGCTTGGGGATGGCAAAGAGGCGTCTCCCCGTCCCGGGCTCACCTTATCCAGACAGTTCACCTTCTCCGTGGGGTACACGATCTTACCGCACCGGGCGCAATTGGGATTCATGGTTCCAGGAAAGGTTGGGGAGGGGACGCCCGAGCTGGCGCACGTTCTCTTTACCCGGAGCGAGCTAGCGGGAGACGGCGGCGGCGGATGCAACTACACAGGCGGCGGCGACCGCGGCTGGAGCTAGGGAACTGGCCCTCGCCTCCGCCCTCCTTCCCCTAATAAACACAGCGGGAGGAGGGGCTGCACTGAGGCGGGGACGCGCCGCGGGCGCGGGCAGTGGCGTGCGCGGACAGGCGCGCTCCCCGGGCTACGTGGGGCTGCGCGGGGGCGGATTCCGGGGAGGGCTGACCCGCTCGGGGTGCGCGCGTAGGTGAGTCCCGAGGGCCTCTGGCGCCCTGGCGCTTCGAAGCAGGAGGCGCCGTGAAGAGGAGAACCCAGAGGCCAAGCGCGGGCAACCGGCTTTGCCCAGAGCCCTTCCCGCGCTGGAGGCGGCGCCGAGCGGGTCTGGCCTCACCTCTGAGGCGCTTGGGCTGCGGGAGGCGGACAAACCCCTAGCATCCGCCGAGGGTGGGGTTGGAACCCTTTTGAACGCCCGATCAAAATCACCAAATGCGAGGACTTTTTTTCCCCTTTGTACCCGTAGCTACCTGGCATTAACCTGGGATGGAACGCGAACCCCCCTTCCCCGCCCTTCAATTTGTCTCCCTTCCCCACCCCCCCACATCCGTTCCCACTTTTGTAGGGCGGAACCTGTTCCTCCCGCCTATTTCCAGTGCCTCGCAGCCCGGGCTAATTCTTCCTTCCCCGCGCTTCTGCTGTACATCTTTCCTGGGGTCCCCCGGATACAGGCACCTTCTGCTTTCTGCTTGGTCTCCTTTCCGCCTTCATTTCTTTCTCTTTACCCCTATTTCCCACCCTGTGTGTAGCAGTGTAAGCACCAAAGAGTCATCTGCAGGCGCAGCAGCGGCGCGGGGGTATAGCTCAGTGGTAGAGCATTTGACTGCAGATCAAGAGGTCCCTGGTTCAAATCCGGGTGCCCCCTGGGTGGATTTTTTCTTCTCCCTGCAGTCAGCATAATTCCTTCTCTTTTAACTCTTATTTTAACATCAGGTCCTATAAAGAAAATGAAAACGATTTCAAAAATCTCTTCCTCATCTTCCAACCTTAGCAGAAAGATTTCGGTTTTGTTTTGTACCCAGCAGAAGGGTGGATATGTATGCACACAAATCGAGTAGTAAAAGCTGCGCGTCACGATTGCCGGCGCCAGAGGTGTCGGGATTTCCGCGGCCGTGGGTTCCGAGGACAAAATGACTCTCCAAGTTGGCGTTCCGTTTTCGTTGCAGGTGTGGGTGGGTCAAAAGAGGGAAACCCACAGACACAGCCTTTCTCTAACTTCAACTTTATTACCAGTGACATGGCACTTTGAGAACGTTAAAATGGCCAAGATACACCCATAAGCTCATTTTAAGTTATAAAAATAGTTACCTTCCAATGCAAACACATAAAATAATGCAATGCTTCTCAAGTTTAAGCATCAGAATTACCTGGAGGGCTTGTTAAAACACCCCCAGTTTCTGATTCTGTAGTCCTGGAGTGGGACCCCGAAAATTTTCATTTCTAACTAGTTTCCAGGTGGTGCGGGTGCTACTAGTCAGGGGACCACACTTTGAGAACCACTAAACTGGTAATACAAAGATTTCGAGTTTTAAAACCTAAAGGTGGGGACAGATATCTGCTGGCTGCGTCACTGACAGTTATCAGTGATGGGCTAGAGGAAAACAGTAATGTCCAGCGAGTAAGGGAGTCCCCTTCGACTAGATTTTGCCCAAAAAAAGGAAAAATGAGGAGAAAGGCAGAGGCATGCTGCCTGGGTCAAGGGGCAGCCTCGATATTTTAAACCCGGAATCTGGTTGTGTCATCCCTCCGGACCCCAGGGGAATACGCGAGCGCATTTTTTCCCCACGGCTCCTATTACTGTGAGAGGCTGGACATCGAGGCTGGGCAGAGCTGTTGTCCAGTGCAAAGCCCAGACCCGAGATGAAATCAACTTTTCGTGCCTTTCGTGGACGTTATCAGGCCAAAGGCTTGCCTTTGAGCTAATGTGAAGGGAAAAGCTGTCTATTTTTTACCTTTTATCTTACATCTGTGTGTGTCTTATTAAACTTTTCGACTGTATACCCCCTGAATTTGGATTCGTTCCCTAGTCTTCCAGATTAGAGTATGAGCTAGACAAAACAACGTTGCCCTGCCCAAACACTCGGGGTTCCCGCCCCCGCCCAGTAAGCTGTGGTTTGTGTTACCCCAACAGGCCTGGAACGGAGAGAGGAAGTGGGAAGAGTTGGGCACCTTGTGTGCTTTCTTACTTTTCAGGCGTGGGGACATGGGGACCGTGTGAATTGGTAATGGAGTTGTGGCAGGTGGAATAAGACAAAGGGACTCTTGTATTCACGGGCCGCAGACTATTGAGTTATTCCTAGGTGACTAGGAAAACTTGAAGGAAGTGAGGGGGCATCCGGATTTGAACCGGGGACCTCTTGATCTGCAGTCAAATGCTCTACCACTGAGCTATACCCCCTCTGCTGGAAGTGTTTTGTTAATTCTTTTTATACCAATTGTACATTTTTCTGTGCTGAAAATGATTTATTTCTTAAAAATTACTTTTTGCTAGATGATATTGAATTCATTAGTGATGAGGAACAAAATGAAAAGACCAACTGAGGACATGGGCCTTTGAAATCGTGAACTTAGGTAGCAACCTGCCTTTTCTAGCCTCAATTCTTTTATCTGCAAGCCCATCCATTCCCTTTACCCTAAGTCAGAAAACAACCTCTTGCAAACCTGCATAAGGAGTCCTTTCCCCTAGTCTCTCAGAAGAATACAAACACCAGCTAAAAAGACGTCTCCACTGAGAGACCTACCCTGGTTATACTCTCTAATAGTCCTCTCTCTCTTTTTTTTTTTTTTTTTTGTAGTATGTGGGTAGTTTCCCTGGCTGGGAATCGAACCCAGGTCTCAGAGTTGACAGCGCCAGCGCGGAAGCCTTGAGCCACTACACCACCGGGGAACTCCCACTCCCCCGCCCCCCACCTGTGTCTCTCTTTTTATTGAGCAAATACTATGTGCCCCACTCTAACTGCAGAACATACCGTCAATAGGAAGACAAGGGTTCTCACTTTCACTAAGTTTAAAATCTAATGGAGACAGAATAGAAAATGCACAAATGAATAAACAAGGAAATACCCAGTAGTGATAAGGGAAATAAAATAAAACAAGATGCTGCATTATGGAAGTAAGAGCAGAGCTATTTCAGGTTGGAGAACCATGGAAGACCTTTCTGAGCAGGTAATTTTGGAGTTCCGACTTGAATGACATGAAAAATACAGTTATTTGGCAATGGGAGGACATTCCAGGTAAAGGAAATAGCTACTGTAGAGGGCCTAGGGCCAGAGTGACTGGAGGAAGATGGGCAAGGGGAGAGCAATTCAAGGGAGCTGGAGAAGTAGCCAGGGTTGTAGAAGGCCTTGTAGGCCAAGGTAAGGATGAAAATAGATGCAAAGCATTAGACAGTTTTAAGCAGAGGAATTTGAAATCATCACCCATACTCCTGTGGGAAAGATTTATAGGAAGTCAAAAATAGACATAGAGGATGCATACAGTGGGATATTATTCAGCCTTCAAAAGAAGGAAATCTGTGACAACGTGTCACATCATGCTAATTTAAACCAATCATAGAAGGACAAACACTGCATTATTCCACTTATATTTAAAATAGTCAGACTCAGAAGCAGAGAGTAGAGTGGTAGTTGCCAGGAAATGAAGACAGAGAGATGGGAGTTGCTATTGAATGCCTATAAACTTTCAGTTATGCAAGAGGAATCAATTCTAGAGATCTGCTGTACAACACTATGCCTATAGTTAACAATATTGTATTGTAAATTTAAAAATCTGTTAAGAGGGTAGCTCTCGGGTTAAGAGTTCTTATCAAAATAAAAAAAAAAGAGTGGACACATAGAGACAGGTTCGGATTCTGTTGCAATGGTGCTGGTGAGAGATGGTGGTGGTGTCTTAGGCTACGTTGGTGCATTAGTTCCCTATTGCTGCTGTAACAAATTACCATAAATGTATTTACTTAAAACAACACAAATTATTATCTTACAGTTCTGGAGGTCAGGATTCCAAAATAATTTTCCCTGAGCCAAAATCAAAATGTTGGCATGCTGGCCTTCCTTCTGGAGACTTTAGGGGAGAATCCATTTCCTTGGATTTGTAGCTTCTAGAGACCTCCATCTTCGAAGCCAGCAGGATAGCAGCTCCTTACTCTCTGATCTCTGCTTCTACTCTTACTTCTTCTCTCTTGTTTCTGACTCTGATCCTCCAGCCTCCCTCTTATTAAGACCCTTGTGATTACATTAAATTCACCAGGATAATCCAGGATAATCTCCCCATCTCAAGATTCTTAACTTAATCACATCTGCTAAACTTAATCACATCTGCTAAATCCCTTTTATCATGTAAGGTAGAATAGTCACAAGGGGATTGGGAGGTAGATATTTTGAGGACCATTGTTTAGCCTACCCCAGTGGAACAGCAGAGCTGGAGAGGCGGGCTGGCATCCAGACTGATCACAGCAGGGGAGCCACACGCTTCCTGTACCTTCGATGGGTTAGGGAAGATGAGGGAAAGAGAAGAATCGAGAATGCCATTTTCTTTTTTTTGTCTTCACTATCTGGTTGGATGGTGGTGTCGTTTCCTGACATAAAGAACACTGAAAAAGGAGTAAGTGAGTGGTGGGAGGATCAAGTTCTTTTTAAAACTCTTACACAAAACGTAATAAAGTATTGCCTCCTATCATCACAGACTTCGATTTTAGTAAGGGGTCAACATAGTAAGATTGAGGTGCCTCATAGACATTTAAGAGGAGATGTTAAGGGGAGTTCCCTGATGGTGTAGTGGCTTAAGGCTTCGGCGCTGGCACTGTCAGCGCTGCAGCCTGGGTTTGATTCCCAGCCAGGGAGCTAACCATATACCAAAAAAAAAAAAAAAAAAAAAAAAAAAGGAGATATTAAGTACACAGTTGGAGATCCAGTTAATTTTGGAATTCAGGGATAGGTCTAGGTTGGAAATAAAATCTTTGAAGTTGTCAGTGTCTAATTGGTAGTTGATGAAGGAGGTCACTGATTCCAGAAGTGTGCTAGATTTGACTCATATCAGGTTGTGAGAACCAATGGTTGAATGTTCAGGAATTTTTAAAGCCAGCTGACTTCTCTTTGGTAGCTTCAAATCAACAGAGGGGAGTATTTGCACCTTGGGAAATCAGCCCCCTGAAGCCAGTTGTTAGCCATTTAGCAGCACACCACTGCTTATGACTGATTCTGATTTTCCCCCAAAAAAGGAAGAGGCAAGCTCTTCAGCTAAGAGAGTGAGGAGGAGATACAAGGTGTGGAAGATTTGAGAGAGGAGAAAGTGTGGGAAACAGGCATTTCAAAGAGTGAGAAAGAACCCACTCAGCCAGTGGTTTAGGAATACTAGACAGAGAGCTTGTTTGAGATTGCTGGAGTGACACAGACTTGTAAGCTTTCCTCCAACAACATTCAGCAGCTTGGAGTGCAGCTTGGATTTTATCCGACAGTTGAGCTTAACTAAGATTTTTGGTTTGCTGGGCAAATACAACCGAGGGTTTATAGTGAACCAGGGACTGTGCCAACTACTGTGGGGAATACAGAAAAGTATGCAACGTAACCCTGCCCTCAAAGAACTTAAAGTCCAGTTAGAGAAACAAGATATATACACCGAGGGGGAAAATAACTGACAGTAGAGAAAGCAAATGCAGCAAGTAGCAGAACTGCGGAGACAGGTAGTTAATAATGAGAAAAATGAAGTACAGGCTTTCTTTGAAGTTGGTAGTGAGGAAGAAGAAATGGGCAGGCAATCGCAGTTAAAGAATATGTTTTTTTAGGAAGGATTTTTAAAATATTATATATTTTCATTTATTTATTTTAATATATTTTTTTAATTGTTAGTCTTATTGGGGTGACTTTGGTTAGCAAGAATGACATAGGTTCCAGGTGTACCATTCTACAGTGCATCGTCTGTGTGTTGTATTATATGTTCACCACCCAGTGTGAGTTCTCGTTCCATCACCATATATTTGGTTCCCCCTCCCTCCTCTCCCACCCTCTCCATCAGGAAGGATTTTTTTAGTCCAGGGGAAGCCTGTTGATATTTGAAGGAGCCAAGGAAGAGGAGGAAATGACTGAAGATGCTGGAGGGAATAGAGACAGACGATGGGTGCACCTCTGATACAGAAGGGAGAGGTTCTTGAGAAAAACACGGGAAGCACTTCCTCTAGCGTGCACTGGACTGGGGTTCAACGCGGCTCAGCTTGCAGGCAGGGACGATGGAAATTAGACCTGAAGAATCCCCAGATGCCAGAGGTAGAAAAGGTTGTAGTTAAAGTAGGAAAGGAATCCCATTGCACACACCCACAGGGCCTTCAAGCATGGGTCAAAGTGGACTTCGCTCTTTTCTCCCACCACTTGGGCCCGGATTGCCTCTGCAATCTTCTATTAGTTCTTTAGGATCACTTCGGGAAACCTGAAACAGTTGATCTAAATACCCAACTATTATTGATCAACATAGATGATGCCTGGTCAGTAAACACTACACTTAAGCTGTAAGGACTTCACCCTAGTAGAGCGGGTAGAGCTCAGGGGTAGAGCATTTGACTGCAGATCAAGAGGTCCCTGTTCATATCCGGGTGCCCCCTGGCGGTTTCTCTTTTAAAGCCTTACCAATCAATATTCAAGGGTAGGAAAGAGAAATAGGTAGACAGACATCACCAACCAAGCAAGCATCGTGCCCATTCTGCAATGTTCTGGAGATATGGAAACTAATAAATTTCAAATTCATGGATTTCAGTGTTGGGGTCAACTTGCAAACAAAGGATTACTGTACAAAGTGATATCTACAACATTTCAGATATGCTCTAGGTCAGTGGCTCTCAAAGTGTGGTGGAGCAACTCTTGGGGTGTCCTTGAGATCCTTTCTTAGAGGAAAAAAGAATTTTCATACTACTACATTATGTTCACTCCTGTTTCACTCCTGTTCTTTCACTATACAGTGGAGCTTTCTAGAGGCTACATGATGTGTGATATCACAACAGATTAAATGTTGAAACATGAAAATCCAGATGTCTTCCATTAAGCCAGATAATAAAGGGATTTCCAAAAGCATGTAAAGCAAAGCCTCTATTCTCATTAAATTATTTTTGTGTGGGAGAATGTAGTTATTTTTCAGACTTGTTATCTTAAATGAATTAGCAAATAAACATTCACAATTTTAATTTATAGTCTGGTAAATGTCAATCAATATAACCCACATAAAACAAAAACGTTTTGGGATCCTTGATCATTTAAGAATGTAAAGAAGGGAGTTCCCGGGTGGTGTAGTGGCTAGGCTTCGGTGCTCAACGCTGCGGCCTGGGTTCGATTCCCAGCCAGGGAACTATCCCCCCAAAAAGAATGTAGTCTTCAGATGAATATTTGGGAACCACTACTCTAAAGAGGCGGCTGTGGCTGCGGAGAGAACACTGGCATTGTGAGATAGCATTGGAAAAAGATAGCATTTGAGGAGAGTTTTTGAAGAATAGGTAGCAAGGAAGAGACCAGAAATCCTACACAGTTTGGTGGTGTTGGAATGTGAAGTGTGAGAAGCAAGGTGATAGGAGATGAAGACAAGGACAAAGTAAGTCATTTCAAGAAAGCCGCTAATACTAAGGAACTTGAATTTTATTCTGTAAGTACTAGAGTGCCAACACAGAGTTTTAAGTCATGGGAAGTATGGTCAGACCATTTATTGCTGTTGCAATAGCTTCTACAAGGCAGACATTTGGACAGAAAAATTTAGGAAGTACAGTAAAGTCAACAGACCTTGGTAATTAAGTCTGGGAGCCTGAACAAAGCAATAACATGATATTTTGGCCAATCCCAGAGCCCCAAGGTCACAGCAGCTATGTCTGGCCAGAAGCTCCTCTGCTCTCCCTGGGCAGAGTTCCCCACCCTAAAAGAATGTCACCACCTGAACAGCCTTCGGTGAAGCTGAGAGGAGAGGATGGGGTAAGGCAGCAACCACAGCCTTCGGTGGTCAAAGATCCCTTGGTGTCTCCAACCTGACCAGATGGGTAGAGATTAAAGCAGCCACCTTCCCTCTAGTGAGATAATAGGACATGTGGCTTGCCACCAAGGTCTTTTTGACCAGACACATCCTAACTAATTGATGTCCAAACACCAGAATGTGAGGCCAAACTTCTGTTAAACTTTAGACAAGGGAACACATTTCAAAATGATGTGTCAGTCATGTAGCTAGTTTTAAAACTTGCAACTTACTAGCAGCAGCTGCCCAATACCACACGAAGTAACAAACTGATTTTTGTTTTTTTCCCCCTTCAGTTTTAATGTTATGTAATGTATTTAAACCCTTATTTAAATAAAACTTGTTTTCAGAAACAACAACAACAAAAAAGGGAATGGTGCCAACATGAAATGCTGTGGAGTCAAGTAAGATAAGGACTGAAGAGTGTCCTTGGATTTTTGAAAACAAGTAGGTATGGTGACCTTTCTAGAATAATTGCAGTATGTATAATTTCAGTCATGTAGTAAGGGTATAAACTAGATGACAAGGCTTCAAGGAATGTGTGAATGCAGAAATGCAGAAAGGGAAGAAATAGAGACTGATAATTTCCCAGACCTTAGGTTTTCATAGACCATTGAAATTAAAAAAAAAAAAAAAAAAGTATTGTTGGGAGGGTGGAAAGCTGATATAGAATTGAAAGGAACATTCTTAACACTAAAAAAAGCTGAAAGAACATAAGCCCAGAAAAATAGACAGTCTCTTAAATTGAACAGATGTAGCTTTATCAGAAACACTACATTTTCCCAAATAATTTTAATTTTGCCATAGATGAATGAAAACTTCTTCATGAAAGGATGCTGGCATATGAGACCATTGAGGTAGACTTCTTCATTTGTTTAACAATCATTCAACATGTATTTATTGAGTAAGGTCCTATGCTAAGCACTAGAGATAGGCTGTTGAACAAAAGGGACATGGATCCAGCCCTTATGGAGCTTATAGAGTTGTAGACTAGTGGTGGGGGGTATCATTCAACAAATAATCATCAAACATATATTTTAAAATTGTAATAAATAGCATAAAAGAAAAATACAGTGTATTGTGAGGGCTTGTAACAAGGGACCTGATGCAATATGGGAGTCAGGGCAGATTTCTCTAAGAAAGAGGTATTTAAGTTGCAGTCTGAAAAATCAGTAGATATGAAATACGTGATGAGGGTAGGCAGGGCAGAGTATTTCAAGCATGCATGAGTCCTGTGGGTATTCAGGAGCACAGATGGGATTTGTGAGTATAAAGTCAACCCTGCAGAGCAGGAGAGAGCAGGATGCAAGATGAGGTTGAGAAGATAGGAGGATGCCAGCTCAGGGCCTAGTAGACCATGATATGGACTTTAGATTTTAAGAGCAAGGGAAACTATTGGAGAATTTTAAGGAGAGTGACATCGTATTTATACTTCTAGAAAATGATTCCTGGCCATTGTATGTAGAGTGAGGGGATGGAGGAGGGAGAAGTAGAGGCCAGGAGAAAGGTTAAGAGACTTCAGAAATAGGCAAACGATGGGGGTGACTTGGACCAGAGTGGTAGTAGAGGAGATGAGAGAAATGGATAGATTTGAGAGACATTTAGAAGGCAAACTGAAAAGAACTTTAACAGGAGTCTCAGATGGACACCTGGATGAATGGTGGTTCCATTTATTATATCAAGACAGACAAATTTGGTAAGGAAATCATAAATTCAGAAATCCATACAGTTTGGTTAAGAAGTGAAGGAGACAGAAAAATTGGTAGCTAGAGAAGCTGGCAGGATCAGGTGAAGGCATTTTAAGAGTAATAAAAGAGATCTATAAATCTACAGACTTCTTAATGTTCAAGGCTCCAGAGTTTAGTCCATGGTCATCTTTATATACCCTTCTTTGTGATCTCATCCTCCATCATGGCTTTAAATACACCTCTATGCTGACAACTCCCAAATTTATATCTCCTTCCAGAATTCCAGGCTACTATGTCCAACTTGCTATTTGAATCTCATTTTGGACATCTAATTCAACATGTCCAGAATTAAACCTCTACTCTTTTTCTTGTTTTGTTTTGTTTTTTTTTGTTGTTGTTGTTTTTAATCTTTTTTTTTTTTTTTTTTTTTTTTTTTTTTTTTTTTTTTTTTTTTTTTTTTTTTTTTTTTTTTTTTTTTTTTTTTTTTTTTTTTTTTTTTTTTTTTTTTTTTTTTTTTTTTTTTTTTTTTTTTTTTTTTTGCTTTTTGGTATGTGGGTAGTTCCCTGACTGGGAATCGAACCCAGGCTGCAGCACTGACAGTGCCAGTGCTGAAGCCTTGAGCCACTACACCATCAGGGAACTCTTTTTTTGCTTTTTGGTATGTGGGTAGCTCCCTGGCTGGGAATCGAACCCAGGCCGCAGTGCTGACAGCACCAGCGCAGAAGCCCCAAGCCACTACACCACCAGGGAACTCCCTAAACCTCTACTCTTAATTCCCCAATCCTGTCCCTCCCATATCTTTCACCATCTTGCTTGATGGCCATGCCATCTCCCACTGCCTCAAAGCCTTGGAAACATGTTGACTCTTCTCTTTCTTTCACACCCCACATACATATCCAAAATCTGACCAAATCACATAACTTCTATTGCTACTACTGGAGTCCAAACCACCATCATTTCTCTCCTGGGTTACTGCAAGACCTTACTAACAGATCTCCTTGCTGTATCCTTGTGTTCCTTCTCACAATCTAGTGTTAACTAGAGTGATCCTTTTTTTTTTGGGGGGTGGGTTGAGGGGTTAGTTCCCTGGCTGGGAATCCAACCCAGGCCACAGTGTTGAGAGCGCTGAAGCCTAACCCCTACACCACCAGGGAACTCCCTAGGGTGATCCTTCTGACATATGTCAGAACATGTCCCTTTTCTGCTTAAAACAGGGAAATTATTTCACATTTCAGTCCATAATGGTATAGAAAGTCCTACATGATATGATCCCATTACTTCTGGCCGTGTGTCCTACTACTCTTCCCTTCACTTACTCTGCTCTGTCTTCCTCCTTGGTCCTCCTGTTGTTCAGCCATACTCCTGCCTTAGGGCCTTTTATGGGCTGATGACTCTATCTGGAGGGGTCTTCCCTAGATGTTCTTATTGCTGACTCTCTCAATTTACTTTTTGGTATGTGGGTAGCTCCCTGACCAGGAACCAGGAATCGAACCCAGGCCGCAGCACTGATAGCGCCAGCGCCGAAGCCCTAAGCCACTACACCATCAGGGAACTCCCTGACCATTCTATTTTAAGTTGCAATCTGCTCTTCCTTCCACTTCCAGATCCCTCTTACCCTGTTCTTTTATTTTTTTTTCATAATACTTATCACCATCTAACATACTATATACAGCAATTATTTTATCTATTGTTCGGTGTCCAATATCCACCTGTACCGCCACCCCAGCAGAATGTGAGCTCCCTAAGGGTAAGAATGTTGATCTATTGAGTTCCCTGAGGTAGTGTAATGTATGCCCAGGACAGTATCGGGCATAAAGTGGGCGCTTGATTAATATTTAAATGAATATATTGACACAAGGAAAGAAACTAGAAGAATGGGGGAGATTGACGCTGTGAAAGGGGTAATAAGTCAGGGAACCTAAAATGTAGATGGATATGGGAACAGGCACACACATGTGGAATTGTCTGCAGTGCTAGAATGGCACTCGTCACATCCTAACGAGACCATTTAGCTCTCTTTCTCCCTCGCCCTCCCACGCCGTGTGTTTTGGGGGGAACCCTACACAACACAGACGTGTCACTCATTTCTAAACCTACAGCATCCAGCGAGGTCCTTGGCACAAAGTGCTCTCAAAAGATATTGTTGGGTATATTAACAAACCAAGGTTTCTGTGTTCCCAACTACTTTTGATCTCGTAAAGAGGAGAGACTCAAAGTTTAATTCGCTTCCGCAGCCCTCAACACCATCGCGGCCCAATTCGAGGACTTTACATAATAAAACAGCGCCCTAGGGGGAGAGGCGGGGGCGGAAGGTCCGTGTCACGTGATCAGAGCGGGCGGTGCCGCAAAGTTCGTATCCCAGCATCCTTTGCAACTACTTCCTTTCCGTCCTTTTCCGGCTTTCAAGATGTCGAAGCGAGGTGAGATTTTGGCTCTACGGGATCCTTCGCCATCTGCCGCGCGGTGATTGCAGGCATCGCAGGGATCGGCAGCCATGGGCAGCTGAGGCGCTTTGCTCTGTTCCGAGCCGGAGAGAGTGAGGAGAGACACCACGGGCGCACTAGAAGGGCCCTAGAAAGTGGCGGTGGGGAGGCCTGGAGAGTTGGGCTGGCAGAATCCGTGCATGATTCTAGACCGAACCCCGCACGATCGCTCCGCGCCTGGTGCTGCATTAATGGGGTTGAAGCCGACTGCCTTAGGTCCCAGAGTGAGGGACTTGTGCGTTCTAACGCCTCCAAGGAAGAACTCAGTGCTGCAAAAGTTGGAGTAAGGATTGAGTCGTCTAGGCCCCTTAATCTAAACGTAAAGGTGGTAATAGTGAGGAATTAGCTGTTAGCCACGAGAACTGAGTGGCTCGTGGGGAGGGAGTAAATAGAGCCCTAGAGAGAGCGAATCTATAATGTACCGTTTCCCAAAGCATATGCGAATGAACTTATAACTTGAAAATGTGTAGGGAGTTCCCTGGTGGTGTAGTGACTTAAGGCTTCGGCCTGGGTTCGATTCCCAGCCAGGGAACTACCCACATACAAAAAATAAAACAAAAAAGAAAGCAGGTAATAAATGGACATATAATACATGAAAAATTAAAAAAAAAGAGAGAATGTGAAGGGAACACCGAACCATGACTGGACAGTGACCCCTCCTGTTTCCCTTCCTACCTACAGGACGTGGTGGGTCCTCCGGTGCGAAATTCCGGATTTCCCTGGGTCTTCCGGTAGGAGCCGTGATCAACTGTGCTGACAACACAGGTGAGACCTTGGGAGGCACCCTCACAAACTCCCCCTTCGAAAAGCACTCATTGGGCCCCTGCTAATGACCCACTGAGCCGTCAAGAAAGGGCAAAGTAAAAACATCGCTTTTGGGTGAAGCAGCAGCATGTCGTGTTGTTTTGCTTCAATCAGTGGTGTGACAAGGTGTTCCACCTTGGAGGGAGAGGCTTTCGAAGTGTTGGGGAAATTTACACTAGCAAAACTGTCTAGAACAATCTAATAGGCCCTCAAAAAAAAATTTGTTTACATCCTTTTATAGGTGCCAAAAATCTGTATATCATCTCTGTGAAAGGGATCAAGGGACGACTGAACAGACTTCCAGCTGCTGGTGTGGGTGACATGGTGATGGCCACAGTCAAGAAAGGCAAACCAGAGCTCAGAAAGAAGGGTGAGAAGAGAAACTGAACCCTCCTTATCTCTTGGTGGACAGTTGAAGACTTCTCCCTTTATTGGAAAATGGAACCATAGTTTTACCATTCTCAAGGCCTCTTGCAGTTTGATTTCCTTTGAGTGGCAGTGTGAGATAAATATCTGCAATTGAAGTTTTGCTCTTTTGTTTTAAAGACCATTCTCTACCTTATCTGGTTTTACTGTATTCCTTCTTGCCCCATTGCTTCTTTTTTTTTCCCCCCATTGCTTCTTAAATGTAGTTGCTACACTGAAGCCAAGGTTCTTTCTATTGAAATTCTTCATCGGCTTCCAATGTAAGCTGGGGGCCTCACTGCATATTTACCCTGCCACCTCATTTACCTACACCTGTGGAAACAAAAACCCTGTCTCTATGACATTTGGGTTTGTCTCTTCTACTGAAGGTCTTTAGTTCACTGCTGATTTCTTGGCTACACAGTGGTATTTACTAAATAAAAATTTTTGATAGGTGGTTTAGAACTCAACCAGATGAGATCACAGCCTTAAGACTTGATGTCACCTATGGCAAGTTTTCTTTTCTGGAAGTGCTGATTTGAAAAGGAATCATGAGGGTCACATACTTTCTCATGTGGTTGTTAGATTCAGGTAACGAGCTGAGCATGTAGAGCATCTGGCCTGTTCCTTAGCACTTTGTAAGTACAAAATAAGAAATGGTACTCTTCATTCTTGAAGGCAGGTTCTTTTTTAAATGAGAGTAACTCAAAATTGTGACTAGTCAAAAGTTTGTCAAGGTTACTTCTGAATTTCTTCTTTATTTTTTTTGGTATGTGGGTAGTTCCCTGCCTGGGAATCGAACCCAGGCCGCAGCATTGACAGCGCCAGCGCCAAAGCCTTAAGCCACTGAATTTCTTCTGATAGAAACAAAAACAGGGAGTTGTTCATTGCTTAATTGTGGCTACTTACTGAAAGTTTTCCCACTAGGTGTGTGAATTAAAGGGGGAGGCCTCAGAGCGCTTCTGACTCCTAATGTCTTCTCTGGCTTTAGAATCTGATACCTGGTGCACTTTAACTTTTCAGCCCCTGACCTTTTCTCCTGTGTCTGCTTAGTTTGTCTCTACCCTGGGATATCTTGCTCTTCCTGGGAAGTCCTATCCATCTCTTATAAATGTGACCAGTCTCAGCTTCATGTGGCATTTAGTTCTTATAGGCCTTGATATCACCTCTACCCCTGTTTTTAGCCTTTTGGTTAGAAATCTTACTTTGTTCACCTTTACAATCCTCTTGGCATGCCCAGTAGGCAAGGGATAAGAAGTATTATGGGTAAGCATTGACAAATCACTGTGTAGATTGGGATTGACATGTATCTAGACAGGCTTTTCCTTAAAACACTTGCTGGGTCTGATCTGTGGCCTGGGGAGTCAGGGAAGAGCAGAACAGTTGTCATCACTGTGGATGAGACAGCAGGATGTAGTGTAGGTCTCACTCAGTTATGGGACAGACCAGAGAACAATACTTCATGGTTTTAAAATAGTTGTGAAATTGCAACTGTAGTTTTTGGTCATTGTTTCTGCTAAATGAAGACATCCCCTCATGTTAGCCTTATATACAGGGTCTGGCACAAATAAAGTCCCCTTTTTTATAAGCTGGCAATCTATACCAAATCTTTTATTAGAAAATCATAAGCATGTAATGCTGTAACATGACAATATCACACTTAAGTACACTATATGGCATTTTAGGTGAAATGTTCAAATTGCTGTCCATATTGTGTGAGACATTCACATACAGGGTCTAGGTCTGGCATTACTTCTGCCAGACCCTGTATTAACACAAAAATGTGGAAAGGGGCAGGACTGGAAGTTCAGAGTCCTAGATTTATGTTGCTAGATTCATTTGTCAGAATTTCAGTGGTTTATAAGTAGATGAAGGTCCAACAGAAGAGGTTTTCAGTAAGCAGTTACCTGTCTGTATATCCTTGTTAAAAACTTGATGAGAAGCTGTATGTGCATATAGATAGCACTTGGCTCAAGGATAGCCAGGCTCCCTGTCCTTTAAAAAATCCATTATTTCCATTGTCTGATCTTGAATATGGAAATGGTGACTATTACCTCTATTTTATAAGAGGAAATTTTATTTTATTTTATTTTTTTTTTTTGCTTTTTGGTATGTGGGTAGCTCCCTGGCTGGGAATCGAACCCAGGCCGCAGCGCTGACAGCGCCAACGCCGAAGCCTTAAGCCACTACACCATCAGGGAATTCCCAAGAGGAAATTTTAAACTGCAGAAGATTAACTTGTTCAAGGTCTCCAAGTTAGTATCAGTCAAGATTTAAGTCCAGGTGTGTCTGACTCTAGTTCTTTCAAGTACAGTGGATGCTTCATTTTGAAGGTCTGGAAGTGTATGCTTAGAGCAAGTGTGTTTTTAAAAGTTAAAATCTTGGAAAAACAGTTCCTCAAAAAGTTAGACAGGGGAGTTCCCTGGTGGTGTAGTGGCTTAGGACTTTGGCGCTGGCGCTGTCAACGCTGCAGCCTGGGTTCGATTACCAGCCAGGGAACTACCCACATACTACAAAACAAACAAAAAAAAACAAAAACAAAAAGTTAGACATAGTTAATTACACAAGAAATAAAAGTTAAATTTCAGCTACCCAGCTCTTAGACTTCTAAGAGATGATCATTGTTACTATTTTGTATGTCCTTCTTTCCTGATTTCTGTGCAAAAAAATTAGCTTGTGAACTTTCCTATGTAAGTGGGGATCATGACCTTCCCATAACCCATCTTGCTTTATAGGCGATTGTCCTACATATATAAAAAATTTAGGGGGTTCCCTGGTGGTGTAGTGCCTAGGTTTCGGCGTGCTTAACACCGTGGCCTGGGTTTGATTCCCAGCCAGGGAACTGCCCCCGCCCCCCCCCAAAAAAAAAAAATTAGGCATGCACAATCATTTTAAATGATTGTTTTGTGCATGTGCCATGTGATATTTGGGTTAATTTCAAGTTTTTGCTCTGCTAAAAGAGCATATGTGCTCTGCAGTTAGAAAGGCATATGAGACAAGGTAGAGTATAGTTAATATCCTGGATGTCTTGGAGAGTGTATATATACATATGCACATGAGCAGTTACAGGTTTTCTTTTTTTTTGCTTTTTGGTATGTGGGTAGCTCCCTGACTGGGAAAGGAACCCAGGCCGCAGCGCTGATAGCGCCAACGCCAAAGCCTAGCCACTACACCACCAGGGAACTCCCAGTTACAGGTTTTCTTTGGATAAATTGGAATGTTTATATTTGTAAAACTTGGGAGTTCCGTGGTGGTGTAGTGGCTAGGCTTCGGAGCTGTCAATGCTGAGGCCTGGGTTCGATTCCCAGCCAGGGAACTACATAAAAATATATATATATATATATATATATATATATATATATAAATTTATATATTTATAAATATATTTATAAATATATGTAAATAAAATATATATAAAAATTTGTAAAACTTAAGGTGAGGAACAAAATTACAGCCAGTTCTTGGGATCAGTAATTTTTACATCAAGGTGAAAACTTTCTTGGAGGCTTTGATATATACTGCATGGAATATTGCCTGAGTTGTTGGGCTTCTAACCTCATTCAATTTGAGGATGGGCATGCATTCCATGTTCTGGGATAATAGGATATTAACAGTACCCACCAGTTGGGTGAAGTGGGGAAAAGTATAGAAAATGCCTGTAGGAAATTTCCTGCATACAGTCTATCCAAATGAGAAATGTTGGGAGCTAGATGCTTGTGAACTGCTTTCTTGTGGCACTGGGACCTGATAGATTAATGATCGCTGCCCTTTTTCTCTCTCAGTACATCCAGCGGTGGTAATTCGACAACGAAAGTCATACCGGAGAAAAGATGGTGTGTTTCTTTATTTTGAAGATAACGCAGGTGTAATAGTAAACAATAAAGGCGAGATGAAAGGTAAGAAAGGATACACATTGTTCCTTAGATCCTTGAGGTTAGATGATATAACTCTTGGATGTAGGAGTATAAGCAAAGGACCCTCTGATCTTATCCATTGCCTCATTTTTTTATGCAGGTTCTGCCATCACAGGACCCGTTGCAAAGGAGTGTGCAGATTTGTGGCCCAGGATTGCATCCAATGCTGGCAGCATTGCATGATTCTTTGGTGTATTTGTTAAAAAAAATAATAACCCATTAAAATTATTTGCTCCCAATGTTTGCTTTCCTCTTCATTTCCACATGTCTTGACACCACCTAACCCTTGCCTCCTTTGTAAAATAAAGCTACTCAATGCAAACTTTTTGTGGACATACATAAAAAAAAGATGAATAGTCCTTACACTTTAGTGAGTATCTAGGACTTTTAGGACTTTCCAATGTCTGCTATAAAAACTTCAGTTATTTGAGTTTGGAGTCCTAAAATCACAAGTACTGCTTGATGACGGGTTATTCCAGATAACTTCCCTGCCAGTATTTGAGATAAAGTGAAATAGTCATAACCTGGACACGCTCATGGGTTTCAAAGTGAGTAAAAACCAGGTGTATATATGTACACTTGCAATAACAGGTTTTCTTAAGGTAAGTTTATACATAAGTGAATTTAGATATGTAAAATAACACGGTAATTATGTAAATTTGGTCTCAGAAGATGGTTATGTTGTTAATGGTACCTGCAGGGTTTTTTTACCTCAAAATGTTTTGACAGGATGGTTATAATAAGTCTGCCAAACCCTAGTTTAAGAAAAAAAGATGATAAAATTATGCCAGCACAATAGGCGTAAATCCTGGCAATTTCTGCCTGAAGGTATTCAATATTGTGTAATAGCTTTTCTTTCCAAACCATGGGATTTGATTTAGGTGACTTATTCTGGGCCTGGGAAAAATGAGCATTCAGCTGGCTTGGATCAATTGGCCAAAAGATGGGAGTTCCCTGATGGTGTAGTGGCTTAAGGCTTCGGTGTTGGCACTGTCAGTGCTGCTGCCTGGGTTCAATTCCCAGTCAGGGAGCTACCCACATACCAAAAAGAAACAAAAATTGGCCAAAAGATGTTGGAATAGACTATAAAGTTTGTGTTTGTGTATCTAATGTCTGAAAATACTCAGCCTTAAATGTTAATCTGTAAGTTAGGTATTATGCAAGGCTGAAGGTTAGTATATGTGAAGACACATAGTCACTTGGTGAGATTGACTACCCCTTTGTCCAAGATTAGGAATGGAATGTCCACTATAGAGCAGTGATTATCAACCCGAGGAGTTAAATGTGTCCAGGTCATATTCCAGACCAATTAACTAGGGAGGTAGGACTCAGGCATCAGTACTACTTAAAGCTGCCCAGGTTTCCAAGGTGTCACCAAAACTGAGAAGCAGTATTCTAGACTGAGCCAGTTGTGGTTTTAGGAATAAATAAATCCAGAAATCTAAGACCTCTGCTACTGCTTCCTCCAGCCTCGTGAATTTCAGATCTAATGTGACATGAAGGCCACAGGTCCTCCATTGCAAATTAATCCTTTTTGGGGTTCCCTGGTGTAGTGGCTAGGCTTTGGCACGCTCAAGGCCGCATTCAATTCCCAGCCAGGGAACTACCAAAAAAAAAAATCCTTTTTATCCTATTGTGTGATATATATATGAAATTTCTCACCTTTCTGCTCCAAATAAGGTGTGGGAGTTCCCTGGTGGTGTAATGACTAAGGCTTTGGTACTGTCAGCGCTGCAGCCTGGGTTCTATTCCCAGCCAGGGAACTACCCACATTAAAAAAATAATAAGGTGTGAAGGCTGGGCCTGTCTTGTTACCCGCATCATCAATCATCTTGTGTCTGCTTTTTTCAGGTTCTTTCCAAGGTTTAATGGAATGGGCTCAAACTAGATTTTTCCTATAATTTCAACTTTGACTTATAGGTGCTCTCCTGTCCTAGCTTAAATAATGCTGAGTATTGAATTGCAAATGTTAGTGATTTTTGTGTAGAGGTTTATACACAACCTTTTTCTAATATATGTGCCTTCATATAATAAATAATAGTGAATATAAAGGAGTCCCTCCTTGAACCCATAAAATGAGGATAATTGCACCTCAGAAATGGTGTGAGGAGCAGTTTGAATAAGGTGCTTTGATATATAAAGCATCTATTCAAGGGGAAAATTGGGGAAGTAAAAAGCATAAAGAAAGAAATACAAATCACCTGTAGTCACAACTAGAGAAAAATCATTGTTCATGTTTTGCTGTATCCCATCATACATAAAATTAGCCAGAGGAAAAAATATGATAATGTGTCAACCTGTTTTTTGGGGGTGTTTCAAATTTCTTAACAGGAAGAGGAATAATAGCTGTTGAAAAGAATTGAGTAGGGAGGGGGACATGCTTCAAGTGAACTTAACTGGAAGTCAGAAGCCTGAATTCTGTTTCTGGATCTGCCACTAAATGGATTTAGGGAATATTCCAATGTTTGTGAGCTTCAAGTTCAGTATGTAAAATGAGAGTTAAAAGTGATGGTTTTTGTTTTTTTAACTCTGATCCATTCTGGGTATATACAAGCTTTTTAGTGTAACGGGGCTGGGCAATGTATACTTGTATGATGCGATGTGAGCAGAGAACTTTGCGTGCACTTGAAGCCGCGAACTGGGTGGACTGCACTCAGTCATACGCTCTTCTGCCCTTCAATCTCCTATTCCTCTTGCATAGTCTCCTGGTCATCCCTCACCTCAGGGTCATGCAACTAACTTCTCCCACAATCCTAAGAGCCCACCCCATTGGATGGAGGTAGTAGGGTTTGTGTCACAGGGGCCCTGACATCACGTAACAATGCGCCACCACCTAGGGCCCTCGCCCTCATCGGAGAGGCCCTCGGAGGCTGCAGTGGTCGGGATGGCGCACTTCTGCGAGTGTCCTCTGCGGTTGGAGAAGAGCTTTATCTTGGATGGGGTGGCGGTGAGCACCATGGCCCGCACCTATGAGCAACTGAGGCCCAAGCTCTGGTCTGCGATTCCGCCTTACAACGCTCAGCAGGACTACCACGCCCGCCGGTACTTCAAGAGCCGTGTTGTTCCGCCCGTTTTGAGGAAAACTAATCAGGTATGGGAGCGCCCCCAAATATCCCACTGTCTATGCCCTCAGAGGTTGGCCCTAGTGTCGAGGACGACTTCCTAAATCCAGAAGTCTCATTCCAGGGCCAGGTGTGCTTCCCCATGCACACCCCGTTTTCTTAATGAAACCCCGGAACTTGCCGAGGGGGATAACGGGTATAGAGCACGAGCTCTCTGGGCTCTCAGAATCACCTACCACGCCTGAACATGAGGATGATCTCTTTTTGGTTTTCTACAAGCCTAGGGATACCAGGCTCAAAGTCCACCTCTCCCACACAAATCGGTGTCAGGACCGCCCTTTGTGATAACCTCACACTGCAAGCGCTAGGCCCGCAGGGCACAATGCCCTCAATTCAGGAATATGGTAGCCTCAGGGTGTTCTTGTTAGCTTGTTTGGATCTGTGAGCTGACAGGAGGGAAACCTCCCAACCTCCTACCACCTTCCTCCTCTCCAGGCCTTTTCCTCAGGGTGTTGCCCCTTCCCCAGTAAAGTTCTTTCCTAGGATCCAAGACTCTGAGGCTATTTGCTAATGGCTCCACTTCCCTGCCACCCCCGCTTTTGTCTCCAATATTGGTGACTGTATACAAGTATGTCACAACGATATGGGTACAACTTAATGGGGGTTATTCTGTGAACAAGTCTTCGGAGGTTTTGTGGTCCCAGCTGTTTGTGTGTATGTGTGCATGTTCAGTACATGTGTGTATGAACACACATTTGTGTGTGCCGTGATTGAGTGTGTACTTGTTGTCTACTCATGTAACTTTTATGACAGGAGGAGCTGGAGTCTGGGGGCAAACAAAAGAAAACTTGAGTATTTAAAAGCTTGAAAATAATATGGTATAGACACTTTTGAAACTTTCTATGTTCCATTTTATAAGTATTGAATCATCACAGCCACCATTTGCAGTAGGTATTATTTTCATTTAAATGAAGATAATGTTTGTTGAAGCTTTACTATGCCTGGCTCTTTATTTGAACTATCTCAATTAAATCTCAGGGAGTTCCCTGGTGGTGTAGTGGCTTAAGGCTTTGGCACTGGCGCTGTCAGTGCTGCAGCCTGGGTTCGATTCCCGGCCAGGGAACTACCCACAAACCAAAAAAAACAAAACAAACAAACAAACAAAAAAATCAATTAAATCTCACAGCAATCTTGCTTTTACTGATGAGGAAACTGAAGTCCTGAAAAGCTGTCATTGGCATATATCACACAGGTTGTTGGTGACAGAGTTGGAACTGGAACTTGTCTGTCAGACAGCAGACACTGAGCTCTTAAGTATCAAGCTATACTGCCTCTCCCTGAGAAGCAATAGGTCAATAAGTATATTTAATCTGTCTGGTCCTGTTACCCCTGGTAGACCTCTGCCCCCTCCCCTCAACAAGCCTCAGGGGAGTTTACACTGTGCTTCTCTGAGCACGTTGGATGACAGTTTTCTGTATTCTCTCCCTCATTCTCAGGACCACGGCGGTACAGGAAGGGACGGCTGGATAGTGGATTATTTCCACATCTTCGGACAAGGACAGAGATACCTCAACAGGAGAAACTGGGCAGGGGCAGGCAAGTGCCACCTTGCTTTCAGGCTCTCCAGGGCCCCACCTAGGAAGAGTGGTGTGCACTCCACAGTTCAGAGACAGAAACTGGGCACTAGAGAGACCTACTTGTGGGGAAGAGGCCCAGGGACCGCATCCTCCAGCTTTCCTTCTCATACATGAGCAGATGGTGTCCAATGCTCCCTATGTTTATTGAGTACCTACTGTGTTATGTCAAGTGCTTTTTACCCTCACACTATCCTCACATTACAGCCTGGGGAAACTGAGATTTAGGAAGTTAAAGTGATTTGCTGAGAAGGGCTGAGCTGGGATTAGAATTCCACTCTTTCCAACTCTAAAGACTGTATTCCTCTCATTGCTCCTGAGTAGGTTGCATCCTGCTCATTTTCCAAGGCCAGTTAAGCAGCAAGAGGAAAGGGAGAGTTGAAGTGTTTTTCTGACAGGGTGAACCCTCCTCCCACCCCAACTCCACCACCCTTTGGTTGCACTCTAGTCTTGTGACCCTTTGCACTATTGGCCAAACTGAACTCATCCATTTTCTCCAGATGGGTCAGAGGCAAGGTTGACATTTTCTCAGTTCTCCTGGGAACAAGGCAAGTTCAGCCAAGCCCAGAAGTTTCTGACCCTGCTGTACCATGCACACTCCTTCTGCACGCTATCCCTGGTATGAGATTGGGTTTCTAGGAAGCCATCTGTCTTCTTGACTTCACCAACCCTTGGCTTTTAGTCAAGAGGCTCAAGACATTTGAGGATTGAGGGTTCAGCTGGACACTATGGGAATCATAGTGATGGTAGTTGGGTTGGCATCCTAATACCAGCCTTATGGAAGTGGGGAGAGCAAAGACAGGGCTGAATGCAGGCTCAGGTTTCTCTCTCCATCCCCAAGGGCATTCCCTCCAGCAGGTGATGGGGCATGACCACTACAATGCCGATGTGAAAAAGAACAGGGAGTTCACTGGTCAGTTTGGCTACCGCAGGAACACGCCAGCCCTCCGCCAGCACCCATCTGTCTTTGGAGAGGTCACCCAATTCCCTCTCTTCCCTTCACACCTTTTGACCTGAATTTCCATGACTGATACTTAAATAAACTCCCAATGTTATTTTATATTTTTTTTTGTGTCTCCAAGTGTGCTTTTTCTTCCCTGAGGTGGGAGAAGGGGGAAAGCTACTTTTTGTAGCCTCAGCTTCTCTACCCAGTGGACAAGTGGTGAGAAGAGAAAGTGAGTCTCAGGCTCTTACACTCTATGCCAATGAGTTCCTGGTTGGAGAAGCCTCAGTTCTCTCCTGCTGGTGTGATAAGGAGGAACCACACTACCTAGCCATCAACAAAGCTATTCCCCAGGTATTAGCAGGGCCAGGTCAGAAGGTGGTATTTCTATCAAGAACAGAGCAGGCAGTGCAGCCTCAGGGATTGGCGATGATTGCCCTCAGGAGGATTTCCTGATTTTCCTAAGAGTCATCCCATCCACAAGAACTGATTATTTTCCTTCTCCTTTTCACCCTCAATTCATCAAGAGGCAGGGCATGAACAAGGTAATATCTGAGGTGCTTTTTAGCTCAAGGGTTCTGATACAGTAAGACTGTGCATGTGAACACTTTCTCTACTAATTCTACGTCAGTTTCCTTTCCAGCTAGTTTCCAAATGCCCCCACCCAGTTTATTAGTGGCCAGGAGAAAAGCCAAAGCAGATGATGGATACAAAAGAAGGTGGAGCTTTAGAACACAAAGCTTGCCAGAACTCTAGTGTGGGTGGAACTTGATTGTATTGAGTCACCATAAGTGGACAAGGAGAAGCTTAATAATAAGGTGTGGGGGTATAGCTCAGGGGTAGAGCATTTGACTGCAGATCAAGAGGTCCCTGGTTCAAATCCGGGTGCCCCCTTCCTCAGACTTTTTCACATCCATTAAATTGGAAGTAAGTGCTACAAATTCCTCTTAACTCCCAGTCACACAGTTACCAGAGAAGACATTGAACTCTCAACTCATTCTTGTCCTGAAATACTAGCCAGCTACCCCCACATCCCAAATGACCACTTAGGAGAGAGAACTGGAAAAGGGTTCCTAGGAAATTCTAAATCTAAGATTAAGTCAGATCTGCAAACACAAGTCAGCAATATGATGTGTCATAGTAAAAATAAAGGCATTTATACAACATGGATATATTTGAGAGCTATTTAATACATACTAGGCTGAGGAGATTAAAATATGAAAGAAGGGTATTGTACTCAGGGGGCTTTCAATCTAGTGAAAGTTGACACATTCACACATAGCTGTCAGAGGAAGAATGTTTGTACCTCAAGAAAAGTATCTTTTGAAAATACCTACCCACTTTTTCCAAGCAACTTTCAAGAGAAGATTTCCTTTTAAGGGGTATTTCTGCCTGATCTGAAGAGTCTTAATAATCTGTTGCTTGTGTCACTGTATAATCCCCTCTCTATAGGGTTAGGGGCACTTTCTTAGTTGTTCATTGTCAGTTCTTGGAATGGAACAGATATCCACTCTACCACTTTAAACAGAAAAGGAGTCTACTGGAGGCATGGCAGGGACTCACAAAGTTGATGGAAAGCTGGAAAACCTAGCTCAGAAAGCAGTTAACTATGAGGGGCTGCCAAACAGGGAAATCCAGCTCAGGACTTGTCCCTTTGTCTACTGCTGGTACCACCAACTAGGTGCACTCATCACTAACCATGGATATTGTTTCAACTGCACCTGCATGTTAAGGACAATTTGTGTGTGTATGGGGGTGGGTGGGTGGTGGGGTGGTTCCCTGGTTCAGGACAATTCTTTAGAGTTTCAAAATACTGAGTAGAAGTATTTGATTGGCTGAGCCATGTTCTGACTCCTGTGCTGATTTACACCAGTTAGGGAAGGAAGTAGTGTTGCTTAACCAAGTTTGACAACATGATGTATTCCCCCAGAATTGGAGGAGTGTTTGGGTGCAAAAATGGATATATCACCACAACACCTTTATTTTCTCTTCGAAGAAACCAATTGTAAGAAGAGAGTGTGATAACTTATCAGTTTCCAGTTCCAGCAGTCAAGGATTTGTACTCTCACACCCTTTATTTCCCATTTGCTAAAATCAGATGAAAATTTTGTAGTAAATCATGTTCACATTACCATGATCATATAAAAGCTATTTACTACTGAGTCAATCTATACACACTATGATAGCATTTCCTTCCTTGAAAAAATGTTAATCTCATTTTTTATTTGCCTATTTTTCCTTATGCCTATTGACAATTATTTTAAAATTCTTCAACAGCCTCACAGTATAATTACTCACCTGCTCCAAACCTATTAAATTAATTTTTTCAAGCCAGTCTGCCTGACACCTTCCATCCTTCTGCTTCAGGCTGGTTAGACCTGCCACCCAGCTGGTGGCTCATAAATTCACATTGCCTCTCCTGTATGTTGGATTCTCTCTGTTTCCCAGACCATATCCTCCTTTTTCTTGGTGTCCTCCTTTATACGGTGGGAAACAACCCCAAGGAACTTCCTGAGAAAGAATATATGGGAGGTAAAATGTTTGAGTCCTTATGTCTGAAAAAACATTTTCCCTGAATGCTTGAGAAATAGTGTATCTGGGAATAGAATTCTTGAAAATTTTTTTTCAGAGGTTTGCAAATTCCATTGTCTTCTAGATTTTCTTGGTAAGTCTGATGTCATTCTTATTCCCATGTGACCTCTTTGACTATATGTAACTTAGAATTTTTGTTCTTGACATTCTGAAGTTTTTCAGTGATGCATATGGTGATCCCTTTTCATTTAGAGATTCTTGTCCTATCTTAAGGTTTTGTTTTTTTTGTTGTTGTTGTTTTTGTATGTGGGTAGTTCCCTGGCTGGGAATCAAACCCAGGCCACAGCATTGACAGTGCCAGCGCCGAAGCCTTAAGCCACTACACCACCAGGGAACTCCTTATCTTAAGTTTTATTAATTTCTTTTTTTTTTTTTTTTTTTTTTTTTTTTTTTTTTTTTTTTTTTTTTCTTTTTTTTGGTATGTGGGTAGCTCCCTGACTGGGAATCAAACCCAGGCCGCAGCGCTGACAGTGCCAACGCTGAAGCCTTAAGCCACTACACTATCAGGGAACTCCATAATTTCTTTTCCATCATTTATTTATTTATTTATTTATTTATTTATTTTTTGCTTTTTGGTATGTGGGTAGCTCCCTGACTGGGAATCGAACCCAGGCTGCAGCACTGACAGCGCCAGCGCCGAAGCCTTAAGCCACTACACCATCAGAGAACTCCCCTTTTCCATCATTTAGAGCCCATCTTTTGGGTTGGAATTTCATAGAAGTGACCATTTTGCTGTACTTGCTCTTTCTTTACATGGCCAGAAAAGAATTTTCTTGCATTCTTGCATTCATTCTTTCACTCATTTTTTCATAGCAGCTATAATATAGAATGCCTACATGCTAGGTATACACTGGCTGGCAGTTGTTGGCTGAACAGTAGACATAATTCTACCAATCCACACATTTGGTAAAATAAAAGCTATCTTCAGTTTCCTGCCCTTTTAGTGGTGTCTCTGTTTTTACAGAAACATGCCAGGACAATATTTGAAGCTGCTTTTAACACACCTAGCCACCTTCACCTTTTTGCCCTAATTAAAAGGCCATCCTTTTAATTAAGTGTTGCAAACTTAACACAGTTTGGAGGTATTGCAGCTGGGGTAGACTCTTTCATCCACAGCAGAAGTCCCAACCTCAAGTCCTGTTTCCTATGGAATCAATGAATCTTTCTTGTCTCCTAACAGTCTTTAGGAATCCTGGTGGCTTTGAATCCAATTCTATCTGGTGTTGCTGAGGAAGGTTTTTGAGGAAGGACAGCTGAAACTCTTACAAGTTGTTCAGTACAAATGAACCATCCAAGTGTGGAAGAAGAGACTTGCTCTACTAATTTCCCTTCTTTGTGCTCTCACAGGGGCCCAGCTACAAAATTTAGACATTAAGAACAGGTCACAAGTGAACTGAGAAATGTCTGGTAATGGATAATGGCAACTGAACAGACTGGTGGATGTCAGAACTCTGTGGAATATTTTACGACAAGGCAGCTAGTCCCTGTTTTAATTCAGTGTTCTTCCACAGAAAAAGTTTCCTCCTCTAACAAGGCTACTTAAACCCAATTGACATCAGTTTTAGATGTCTGAAAATTGATAGCTGAAATGCTTTTATGTCTGTTTTTTTGCCACTTAATAATAATTGCTTAATAGATGGTGTCCATGCCACACTCTAGTGTTGTACTGTAACTTCACATTTTGTTCCTTGGTTTGCCCCAAGTGTGCAATGGGTACTGCAGATATATGCAATTTGACAGCAGTTAGCAGACAGGTCATAGAAAACACTGAACCACAGAGTGAAAAGTTATCCATTTTTCAATCCTTTTTCATTCTTGAATAACTTAAGGGAAAAGTTTGTTTGGTGTCAGCTCTCTGACGCTTCTGAATCCTCTTTTTTTTTTTTTTAACTCAAAGTAAGCAGACAAATATCTAGCTAGTGTTTAATAATATTCTATTTGATTTTCTATTCCATTTAAGGCAAGTAATACTGCTTTTAAATAAAAGCTTTACTGACATAATTCACATATAATGAGAGAGAGGTCTAGAATGATGTCTAGATGGAACAGTGGTGGTTAACAAGGGAGAAGAGCTGGATTAGGGGAGTAGGGGTACTGGAGTTAAAGAGTTTAATTTAAGTGCCTTTCAGATGTTCAACTGAAATTGCCTAATGGCCAGGCTTAAAACCTTGGAGCTTGAAAGAGGGCTACAACTGGAGACAATTAATTTGGGATTCATCATGACATAGATAACTGAAGCTCTGTGAGCAGATGACTTCACCTAGGAAGAGCACTCTGTGTTAAAAGACTAAGGCATATAAGGGGATGGAAAGAGGGGTCACATTAGGTGGTGAACTTATTATGCATCAAGTTGACAATGCACTGTGGAATTGTATGCCTGAAACCTATGTAATCCTTGCTAACAGATGTCACCCCAAAAGTCTAACAATAAAAATGAATTAAAAAAAAATAAATTTAAAAAAGAAAATATTATTATAGATTATATTTGAATTTTACTTCTCTGCACAGTCATGGTTATTTCTATGTTGCTTATTCCTGTAGGCAGTTTTTATTTTTGCCTTTCATAGTAGACAATATGTTTTGTTGCTTGAATATGTATTGATATTTAATAATGGGGCATTAAAACATATTGCTTGTTCTGATATTATGAATGGAGCTTGGCAATTGTTGGAGTCTCTTATTGGGTAATATTAAATTTATCTTCTTAGAAAAAAAAAAAAAAAAAAAAAGACTAAGGCAGAACCTACCAGGCAGGATGAAGAAGAAGAAAAAATATTCCTTGAGAAGAGCCTAGAGAAGAAAAGGAAAATTTGAAGAGTGATCAGGAAAGAATGAAGTGAAAAGTGTTTTGATAAGAGAGTGATCCTGAATACCAAAGACTCAGGGTGGCCAAGATGAGGATAAAAGGTGTCATTTGATTTAAATAGAGGGGCATTACTGAAGATCACGGGAAGAAGAGTTGAGTGGAGGGTTGGGGTTAAGCAGAAGATGAAGTGGAGGCACCTTGTCTCCTTGAATGGAGACAACTTTCAAGTGTGGTTAAGACGAAGAGTGCAGCAACTAGGAGAAAGATGGATTTTTAATTCTTTTAAGGGATCAATTGAGCGTATAGCTAAAACGCTGATAACAAAGAACCAATACTGAGGCAGATAGAGGAGAGAGGAAGGAATCCAGTAATACCAGACGCGAGGGGTGGGATCCTGAGAGATCCAGAGCGGATAAACAGACGGCCTTAGATAGGAGGGATACCTCCTCTATCACAAACGAAGGGAAAGAAAATGGGGGAGCTGGTAGATTCTGATTTAACGGTTTGGGCAAGATAGCCGATGGGCTTTCGGTTCGATGGTTTTATCTCCGTAAAGTAGGCCTGCATTAAGGGACTCGGCCGTGTCGAAATATGGAGAGAGTGCAGGTTTGAAAAGACGTTTGGAAAACCGAGGTGTCGGGGGCGGGGGAGCAGGGTGATGTGCAGGGGAGGGGAAGTCAAGGCTGCTCCACGCTGGGGCCTCTCCAGGACACACGGAGTGGCCCCCGAGGGTAACACCGTGGGGCACTGCTATGGCAAAAGAACTTTGGGGTAGGCCCACTGGCAACTGTAACAGACCAGAGCTGCGGCATTTTAACACACCTTTCGGGACAGCAGGTGCGAAGCCAAACCCGAGGTCTTCCAAAACAAGACCAAGAAAAAGCGACAGCAGAGACTCTAACTGCAAAACTGCACAATGCGCTATTGCCACGCAGCGCGGCGGCGCGTACTAAACGTCATCAACCCGCGACGCTGTCGCAGTAATAGGACGTCTTCCCGGAAGTGAGCTCCCGGACGGGCAGTGAAAGTGGCAGCCGGTGGCCGCCCAGAGCAAATCTGGGGTGGTCGTACCTGAACCCTTACCCTACCTTTCTCTATCCTTCCTGAGTCTTCCTGATCCAGGTAGTAAGGAAACGTCTCTACGGTCATGGGGGGCGGAGACCTGGTAAGTGAGGGAGGCCTGGTCCGGGGAAGACTCTGGCCAGAGACCGGCTGGGGTTGAGGACGGAAATTGGTGGGTGTGGGAGTGGGTAACCGTGGCAACGCAGCCTTGCTTTCGTTGGGGAGGGAGCCGTAACTCTGGAGAGGAGACGGATCACCAAGGCCACGGAGGGGCTGGGCAGAGACTTGGGAAGGTGTGCCAGCTGCCTTGCCAACGGTGGCAGGTCGTGTTTATTAGCGGGGACCCTCCCGACTGGAAATTCTGGGAGGTTCCAGGAGGCGGGGGTTGGAACCATGGCTAGGAAAGAAGACAGATACCGAGGACGGATCACGTAGGCGTTAATTTATATGTCTTGTCTCATGACACAACTCCCTTCCTCAGTTAAAAGTTCAGTCATGTCCTGGGCTGTAGTAGGTTTGGTTTTTGCCCCATTCTCCTTCCCCCTGAGCCATGTCTTGAGGTCCATTTTAAGGGTTTTTCATGTCCATCGTCTGACTTATACTTCTCTTTCAATGCTGCATTCTGATCTATAGTGACAGAGCTTACTTCTGAATTCATAGCACTTAATATAAGTTATGTGGCAATTTCTCTTGAAGTGTATAGTTCATTTGTAGGGACCTAAGGTCCCATATAGGGCAAATGACCACAAGAACATTTGCCCAAGATCAGAAAAATGCTAATGTCTTGAAAGTGTAGCTAATTGAATCAGCAAATAGATCAATTTAGCCACCTATCCTGTAGCTGTGTTAGAGGTTGTCATGTGTTGATTAGAATGAATTCCAAGACTCCATCAAGTTTCCTCTTATTTAGTGTATTTTTCAGGTAACTACATTAATGGACAGGAACACTAATCCAGGGTTTTTCAACCTCAGTGCCATCGTCATTTGGGGATAGATAATTGTGTACATGTGTGCGTGTGTGTGGTCCTTTGCATTGTAGGATTTTTAGCAGCATCCCTGGTCTCTAGCCACTAGATGCCAGTACCACCCTTCTCCCCTAGTTGTGGCAATCAAAAATGTCTCCAAACATGGCCAGATGTTCCCAGGGGTGGGGGCAAAATCAACCATGTTAAAGAAGGGAGATGAGGACCAGGAGGATAAGGCTGGTAGGATGTGGGGAATGATGGTGAGGAAGGAAGGAAGAGATGAAGGAAATGAAGGGAGGGAGGGACTGGATGACCTGATGAGGGGAAAGAAGGACAAAAAGTCAGAAAAGGAACATTAGTCCTCCAACATTGGTCCTCTCCAGTCTTCACATGATAGTCATGCATCTCATCTGCATATAACTGTTTAGCATTTCCTACTGTCAAAAGAATTAAGTCCAGGTTCCCTGGTGTTGTAGTAGCTAGGCTTCCACGCTCTCA